>JAQIFY010005543.1:0-10964 GCA_028533085.1 Varecia variegata | reverse complement strand
CCTATTTACATGCTCTGCAATTTCCTTCCTCAGTGTTTCGTAGTTCTCCTTATAGAGGTCCTTTACCTCTTTAGTTAAATATATTCCTAGGTATTTTATTTTCTTTGTTGTTATTTTGAAGGGTATTGAGTCCTTGATTTGGTTCTCCGTTTGACTGTTATTGGCATATATGAATGCCTCTGATTTGTGTGTATTGATTTTGTATCCTGAGACTTTACTGAATTCATTGATCAATTCCAGGAGTCTCTTGGTTGAATCTTTGGGGTTTTCCAGATACAACATCATATCATCAGCAAAGAGTGAGAGTTTGATCTCTTCTTTCCCTATTTGTACTCCCTTGATCTCTTGGCAATAATTTTCAAGTACCATGATTTTAATCTGGCTCTGACTCTGCAACACTGCTGCTAAAATTTCCTACAGGCAAATCCCTGCAGAGTCTGAAAATTTGTCAGAAGGAAGACATGTCTATAATCAACGATTAATCCCATTGACCATGATTAACACTTCCGTATTTCAGCCTATCAGTTTCGAATGCTATGTCATGGTTCCACCTGTCACTATACATCCCTCAGAGTATTACAGTTTCTTTCAAATTTCCTTTCAGAGGAGCTATAAGAATCTGACACATAGGTCGCATTCATTTTAAAGATGTTACATTTCTCACCTCAGCTAGATATTTTTCATGTATCATGTGATTCTACCTTATATTTGCAATGGCCTGGTCATATATAATTCCATGTAGACACAGGAATAGGAACTTGGTAGTTAGATGGCATGTCCTCATGGCATTGCAACTGAAACAAAGTATTAAAAACAATCCATCCCTGGGCATGCACAGGGTGTAACCTTGGACAAGTTACCTATACATTCAACAAGTACTTATTATGTACCTACCAAGTTCTAGTCACCATACAAAGTTCAAAGGATGCGTATTAAAGATGCTATTCTTGCCCTCAAGGAGCATACAGTCTAGCAACATGGAAACAGAGAATTTAAATACAGTCTAGTAGAAGATGATTACAATAGGAATAATTACAGGATACTATGGAAATTGTCAGAGGAGTTTTCTTAAAAGAGGGAGCATCTAAACTAGAAGTTGCCTAGGCACACATGTGTATGGTGGAGTGTTCCAGACAAAGGGAATAGCATGTGCAAAGACTCATAAGTAAGAGAGAGTACAACGCATTTGTGGAACTTCAAGTAGTACCATGGCTGCTCTGTGGAGGTCAAGAGAAGAATAGCAAGAGCTGTGGCCAAAGATAGGAGAAGCAAGATCAAGAAGGTTCTTAGAAGCCACACTAAGGTGTTTAGACTACCTAGAAGGTATGAGAAACCATTAAAGGAAGCCATAGCAACATGATAGGAATTGGGTTGTATAAAGATAAAACCAGTTGCTGTGTAGAAAATAAAATGAATTAAGGCAAGATTTAAGGCAGGTGACCAGTTTGAAGGCTACTGCAGTGATCTAGGTGAGAGATGATGGTGCTCCAAACTGAACTATCTGATATTGTAGTGGATGCTATGGCACACCACCCAGAACCCCCCTATGGGACCAAGGCACTCATTCCACCAGTTTCCAGGAATAATTGGCTGCTGATGCCTCACAGCTGAATCCCTCCCCAGAAACTGCCTTCAGCCAAAGGGAGCTGACTTGTTCAATGTTATGACCCCTCTCCATGGGCAGCCAACATCCAACGAGTGGGCAATGGAGGCCTGCAAAGGCCTGTACCAAGCGCTCACCTAAATTTGAGACAACTCTGAAAGACAACCTTGGCTCTTGAGCTCCCTATAGAACAGGCTAAGGCCTTTGTTGTGACTGCACCACAGTTCAGCTGCTCCTTCTGCCCGCTCCTGTTTCACTCACTTCCTTACAGGTCTGTTCTTGAGAGTGCTCGCTGATAAGTTTCCCACATGCAAACCTCTGTCTCAGTCTGTTTCCAAAGGACCAGATTGAAGACAGAACCTTAGTAGCTCTCATCTGTAAAATGAAAAGGTGGATTGGATGCTTGCTACAAACATTTCCTGTTTGCTCTAACATGCCATGGACTTTGGGATTCTTTGACAATTCCTGCAGCTGTTTCAAAACAGCAGGAAATGGATATGGCAGATGCTTAATTTTAGCAATCCCAGCAGGACTCACCACAGTAATTAGAAATGTTTCATAAACAGACCACCCACAAATCTTGCACCCAGTTGGGGTTGACATTGTCTACTTTTATAGATATAAAATTCTTTATGGCTTCCATGCCAAAGCTTGCTTCTTATAAAAAATACTGCTGCTCCCTGTGGACCAGCATGAAACAGTGCTGTTATCTTTTGCTGATACCAGAACTAAAAACAGTAAGTCCAGCACTTTTCTAAATGCACTGCAAAGCTAAATGTATGATTAATATATCAAGTTGGATATTGCTGCTATGACTCTCTCCTCCTCCTTCATAAAAGTTCCTCAGCAAAATAAAACTGAAATACAGAATACTTTCGTGAACTATTATAGCTATACCTCACTGCTATCAATGGTGATCCATTCCTAAACTCTAAATCATATGATTCTGAGCATCTCAGCACAGTGGTTTCATACAGACTTTCCATGATTTATGAAGGACATTTCCCTATAAAGAACTTTTTTAAAGCATGTATTTACAAAGTGTGGTTCCAATCTTAGAATCTGAGAGCTACAAAGAACTTCCAACATCTAGACCTGGAGTTTTTAACCTTGGGTCTGTGGAATCATGGATAGGTTTCAGTAGGTCTATGAAACCCTAAAGTCACGTGCAAAATTTTGTGGAAAGGTGGCATAGCTGTTATTAGAGTATATAATCTGATATATAGGAGGTTAATGGCCCCTGAAAGGTTAAGAACAATTGTCTACACACCAATCATCTTGCTTCATACTTGATGAAACGCAGGTTCAGAGAAATGAGGTTGAGATGATTTATGCAAGGTCGATTAGTTTATTGGTAGCTCAACTGGGGCTAGAACTCTTGTTTGTTTGCTTACTTTCAGTCTGGTGAGCTTTCTGCTACACCAGGCTTTAAAGGCATTTCAAACCAAGGCATCATCCCTAGTACGTTATATAATAATTTCCTCCCTATCACACCAACACTTTCCTACTGCCATGAAAATGTTTCCTCAAAGGAAACCAAAGCCTTCTGCTAGGTTCTGTAACTTTTATAATACCTCCTATTTATCTAGCATTTTATAGTTTTCAAAGCACTTTCACACACATGATTACATTTTATTTGAGCCTCAAAACCCCTAAAAGGTAAGAAACTAGGAGTTAAAAGGATAGGCTCTGAGACTGGGCTACCTGGGATGGAATCCCACCCCTACTACTACTACTAGCTGAGGCACCCTGGGCAAGCTACCTAGCTCTTTGTGCCTTGGCTGCATCATCTTTAAAATGACGATGGTGATTGTACCTATATCACAAACTCATTGTAAACACTGAGTGGGTTAATACATGAAAATAACAGACAGTAGGGCTTCCACACAGTACCCATTTAATAAATAGTAGCTATTATCATTATACCTATTTTATAATTACCAGTGAGGGGTTTGAGAAATGATAATATTATGTGTCTTGTTCAAAGATGCCCTGTGAATAGTGGATCTAGGACTAAAAAAAAAGGTGCTTTAACCCCAAGACAAAATGTTTCAATGTACATGTAGAATTCTAAGTACAAATATAACAACCATGAAGCAGTCAACTCCAAATCTGTTGAGAATCACCCTATGAGTGTCACTTCCCATATGTGCACATTAGTGTTGATCAATTAATACCAATTTAACGTTGAGTACATGTGGTGTTTGTTTTTCCATTCTTATGACACTTCACTTAGAAGAATGGGCTCCAGCTCCCTCCAGGATAATACAATAGGTAGTTTGTCATTTTTGAAAAAGATTTTTTAATTAAGAAGAAATGTTGGGTATGGTCAATTCTTTAAGGAAATTTGTTTTCAAAGAAATGATATGCAATATTAAAAACTCTGGCCAAGAAGAAGGTATGCAACTTTAGAAATTTTTTTGATAAGCTCAAAACCACCCAAGTCATATCCCCAAATAATAATTAAGGTCTGTACTCATGGTGTGTTCAAAATGAGCAAGGCCCCAGTCGACAAGAGCTGGAGTACTCTTGCCTCCTGACTAAAAGAACAAGGAGGCCTCAGTCACTTCTTTTCAAATTGTGCAGTGGCCAATTCAGCTGCACTAACTAGGAGCTCCCAAATGCACGTGGGCTGAAGGAGCCTTTAAATGAGTTTCTCAACTACCACAAAACACTTATAAACTTCTCTACCTACGTGCCTTTATACTTCGCAGGCTGGGTGAACTAGATTTTGTGAAAAACATCCTTTTTCGCAAGAGCATCCCTGAAGTGAGTGGGCATGTTCTTCAGTGATAGATTAGTGGGCAAGTTATAACATGCCAGACTAGGAGAAGCCTGCAGCCATTTTCTTTGAACAAACTCATCCATTTTCTTGCCTTGCAACTTTCTTTCCATTTGTAATTTTTTTAAAGACCACCTACTCTTGGTCCCAATCAGCTGAGGCCCCATCTAAACTGACAAAAGGTAGCATTATGAATCTGAGAAGACTCTTTTTTTAACCTTTATTCTCATCCCTTGTGAAACCATCTTTTTTTCCCAATGTCATGGAAACCTGTGATGTCTATTAGTTGCTTTCAGTAGTGGCTTTGTGCTTCCCTATAATAGAGCATTCCAAGCAAAGCTATTTTCGGCAGAAGAGTCTGATCCTGACTCTCCTTTTATTTAAGTTCAAAGCAAAATAACCCAATGTGTTTATCAAAAGCTGAGAACGAAGCTATGCTTATACTACTGGAATCTAAAACATAAGGATGCTGAAGCTGGGGCCAAACCCTGGGCATAAGATTGCACTAAGAGACCATGGTCGGGCTTCAAGTCTACCAGCAGCCCTCTAAACCACCAGCTGGGTGAACCTGCACAGTCAGTTGCAACCCACACTTCCAAGACCAGCTGTGGCTCAAGACAGAAAGGCAGTGTAGTATGATGGAAAGAACATCAACTAAACTAAGCATCTGGGACCTGAGTCTTAATGCCAATTATAGTGCAATTTAGCTGTATCACTCTAGGCAAATTACCTCTTTCCAGAACTGTTTCCTCTTCTATAACATGAGAGGGATTGGAGAAAATAATATTTTTTGCCAATTATCACATGCTAAGATACATAGCCCTAAACTGGTAACTTAGCATCTAGTTTGTTATATTCCAATTTCTTTATGGCTTTGATACCCCAATATTCCAATAACCACATTTGTATCTTGTTTCTCTATATGCAAGCCCTCACCTGGAAATCTAATTCTCACAGTGACTTATATCTGGCCTCCTGATCCTCAGTCTCCATGACTGAGTCCTTTATTCTTATGCTGACTACCCCAACTGCCCTCCCTCTTAACTTCTACACACCACGTGCTAGCTACCCCAACGTCTGTTGACTACCTGTCACACACCAGCCTGGGTAGACATTCTAAGTCCTGTATTCATTGTGTTTGTTTATTGGTTGGTTTGTTGATTTTGGCTAATACTTGTGATTCTTTCCATTCTCCATCCTAGAATGATGATGTTCTATATCCAGACCTCCCTCAGACACATGTCCACAACTGTCTGCTTCAAAGGCTTATTATTCCCATATTCATATCCCCTGACCCTATGATCTGCCTGGACTCATGATCCCAGCTTTTCCCCATCAGAATATTGACTAGGTCCTCATCCTTACATATTTTTAGACTTTTCTAATCCCTGCTTGGAGGCTAACCTCATACTTCTGAGGTAGTTTCTCTCATGCACAAATATCTTCACTTTGAGGCTGAGCCCTAAGTGGGCGAAAGTTGCTGGGATGTTCATGGGAAGGGGAACCAACAATATGATGGTGAATACAATGCTGTTTTTGACACATTAACAGTGATGCAGTGGGTATGCAACAGTGTGGAGTGCTGGCCAGCATGCATTGGTATTATTCTGAGTGGTTGATGTTCGTGCCATGTCACTGGTTAAATATTGTAAATATCACCTCTCCACAGGGCCTTTCTTCTACGCACCTTTCTTTTTCCCCCTTGTAGTCTCATATTCTGCCCCTCTCTAGCCCCACCCCATCAATGCAAAATAGCAAATGGATATCTGTTTCATATTTTTACTCATCATTCTTCTCCATTAACAATTGGATGGTTCCATGGGGCTCTTCGGATTTATTGCCCCATCATGCCCTTTTAAGATCCAAGCATATTTCTAACATTCCAGGTATGGTAGGCAGAATCCTAAAGATATCCCTCTTCCACTAGCCAAGATCCCTGTTCCCTGGTTTTTCTATCAAACATTAATCTACACTCTACTGTGAAGGGACTTTGCAGATGTAATTAAACTTATGAACCTTGAGATAGGAGGGTTATCTTGGATTATCCAGGTAGGCTCAATCTAATTACATGAGCTCTTAAAGCAGAGAATCTTTCCTAGTTGAAGTCAGAAGAGGTGGGATAGATGAGGCAAAAGAAGAAGTCAGGGAGATTTGAGGCATAAGGACTCAACTGGCTATTGTTGGCTTTGGAGGGCACCACAAATCAGGAAATGTGGACCCCATCTAGAAGCTGAGAACAATCCCCAGCCCATAGTAAGCAAGGAAAGAGGAACCTCATCCTACAACTTCATGAAACTGAATTTGGCCAACAACCTGAATGAACATAGCAGATTAGATCCTCCCAAAAGGAATGCAGCCTGGCTATCCCTTTGATTTTGGCCTGTGAGACCCTAAGCAGTGGAACAATACAAGCCATGTTTTACCCAGACTTATAGAACTGTGAGATAATAAGTTTATGTCAGTTTAATTAACTAAATTTGTGGTGGTTTGTTATGACAGCAGTAGAATACATCAGGATAAATATTTCTGAATGCTCAGCATTATTTTTTCTTTATCATTATAAATTATAAGTTAAATAAATACTTTAAGATTCTAGTAGACTTCTCCAATAAATTAAAATTATCTGTCTTTATGGCTCCTGTTTTTGATTTTTTGTCCTGTCCCTCTGCTCAAATATTCAATTAATACCCATTCCTCCATAGCAGAGTCAGCCCCATCCAGGCAAAAATACATCAGGTCTTTGCCATGCCCATCCTTGATCCAAGCAGGGTGCCATCTCCAGGCATGGTCTATAGAAAGTTCATGTTGCAAAGCTTCATGTGTATTCTTACTTTCAAGGTTATAATTTATTTGAAGGTAATGGAATCCCAGGCCAGAGTTTAATGCACTATATTCCTGTCCACTTCCTACCTATGTCTTCCTACCTGTCCTCTCTTCTTAAGTGGCCTTACCATGGTACCTCCTTCTGTATCTCCATTGAAATTTATAGTCAGTTAAAAATAGGCTAGACAGTTATAATTCTCCAATGAAGAATAGCACTAGAAATCTGGTTTGAGCCATGCCCATCACGGCTTTTTGTAAAACATTGAAACTGTACTTTTACAGCCATAAGCAAATCCACTATCATTCGCATCTCACTGGAAAGTTAATTTTTCTAAAATTTACTGTTGCTTTTTTAGGGAGTGGTCTCCTTTGAGAGCCCCTTGGGGGAAAATTGAGGCAAGAAACCTAGGAGCAACCTATTTTTCATGTGTTGTCACATTTGAGTTCAGTTTTCATCTCATTTAGGTTCATATTTTCTTGGTATAGAGTCTAATTTCATCAAATATACAAACCTGCCTAGGGAGGGATTGAATTGTTATGAAATCTGGGTTGATTGGACACATGCCGGTCAAATAGCATTTCAAAAAGGTATCAAAGAAGCTGAGAAGTATTTTTTTTTTTTACATTTACTGGTGTCATTTCAAAGGCTTCAGAGACTATAGGAAGCTAATTTTCCCTGCAAGACCATGAGAATAAATTTGATTAGAATTTGAGAGTATATTTTTTCATCGTAAACTGGAATTTTCCCAGTACAGGAGCTGTGAATTTCTACAACCATCAATATTGGAGATTTCTAAAATGTTTCCTTTTCTGTTATGGACATACATCTACACATTTTTGCCTCATAAACATAAAACATCCTTAGAAACTTCTATATAGACAAAATGGCCCATTTACATGACCTGAGATAATAAGATACTGGTAGTGTCAACCTTTTCATTATATAGGGAATAAAGTGTTAAAGAAAAAGGTAGAAAGTATGGAGGACTTCCTCACTGCCTCCTCCTCATCCTAGGACTTTTCATTGGACCACAGGCCTTTAAATAGCTTTGGAAAACTCAGCCTGAGCCTCTTTCAGGTACATAACATACTTAGTTGCAGCCTCCAAATTAAAAAAATGATCTTGGCATTGCTGAGAATCCTTGAACTTTTATAATGACCTAGACCTCAAGATACCTCCCAGCCTCAGGAATCCTCATTTCTTTTAATGTACCTAAACCTCGTGACACCTAGGCCCTCTGGCAATCCTGGACCTTGATTTACCCTCAAAACCAGAGTTGGTATCTCTGGTACGTTCTTTTTAGCAGCAGAAAGGAAATGTTACGCCTGAGTCCCTCAATGCCATCTGACCACCTGCATATCATTTTATTCATAAGTAGGAGTTACAAATCAAAATGAGTTACTTGACTGGTTATGGCTTTGTATGTAAATAATAAACAGAATGTGTATCATATACTTAGGCCCCTCAGTTATTCACATCTGAAGGCAACTAAGCAACTGCAGACATACACTGAAAATAGGCATCATTTTTCACTAGTGGCAGCTCCCTGAAGTTCAAGCCCAGCACCTGGTAGCAATGAAGCCAACTCTGCAAGTGTTTAAGCTTACAACTCCTGACCCTTTAAAGTGATCCTGAAAAATAATAGGTATCTTCACTGGAGGCTTCATGCCAGTCTTTGCTAAAGTGACTCAAAGCTCAAGACAATATAGGAGAACAGATAAGGGACAGAAATAGGGTCTGTATCCGTCCAGCTTTCCATCCTAGATTGCTGCTTGACAAAACACAAGTCTAACATCTACTTACAGAGAAGCACCTTTCTTGCCTTGAATTATTTGAAAACTCTTCCTGTGTGGCTGGCTGCAAATCCTAACCTCTATCTCAATTATAGAGATGGGAAAGGGTAAAGGGTAGAGACAGAATTCAAAAGTATATGAGTATGAGGATCTGATCTTTCCAAAGGATAGTTTCAATACTGGGGACATCAGTAGCCCAAAGGCTGCAGCACAGGAATGGAAATAAGAAAAAATTAATACATGAGCCATGCCACCAACTTGTAATGTGGCCTCTGGCAAGTCGGTGATATTTTCACTGTTCCCTGAATTTCCTAGCTTGAATCTGCCACTGAAGCTTCCTGCCTAGTCCCAGCAGCTTCTCATGCTCACAACGTATCTCATTCAGAATGTCTTATTTGAGAAGCTTTCACCTTGGTCATTGGGGATGCCTGAAATAATATCACACCAGAATAGCTGCAGACCGAAGTGCATCACAGACTGCATCCTACTGCTGGACCTCATGCTGCTCCATGGCTCAGTGGATGGATATTAAAGAAATGACAGTCACTCCAGCAGCCCTGCTTAATAGACCATTCCTCCTCACCTCTGTCTTATTAGTCCAAGAAAATAAGGTTTCCCAATGTTTCACAGAATCTATGATGAAGAAAGGGCTAAGGTTTAAAAAGTGCAGGGAAGATAAATATAAGGAAATTTTTTGAAGTTAAAAATAATACTCAAAGATTTTATTTACCAATTTGGCTGTTTTCAAGATACCAAACTTAATTGAGGAACAAAACAAAAATCCAGAAATCTGCTCTGTGCTAGTAAAAACTTATACCAATACTACCCATTGAAAAAAATCAAATAGCTCCCTCATTTTTCCTCTACCCACTAACTCCAGGCCATGTATAGGAATGGCTCTGAAGCAAAATTGTAGCTAAATGTTTTCTAATCTGTCTCTGTGGTCTCTCTGAGTCTCCGTTTTACTCCCAAGAGGCCCGTGGACCATGGCAATGCCCTCACATGTTTGGAAGCCTGTGCTCCATTCCCTCCTAAAGGATTATTTTTTCCAATCATGCAAATCACCTGAAGCACTTGTTTAAAATGCAGATTCTTAGGTCTACCCCCTAGAGATTCTGACTTTGAATGTTTAACAAATACCCCAAGCAATTCTTTGATCAGGCAAGTTGGGAAATCTCTGCCCTAAAGTCTTCTAAATCCTTGGTACTCAAAGTGTGATGTAGCATTGACATTACCAAATAACTTGTTAAAAACGCAGATTCTAAGGCTTTCCCCAGCCCTAGAACCTGTCTTTTAACAAGATCCCGAGGTGACTGTTATGCACATTAAAGTTTGAGAAGCATTACTTTTGTTCTTTTTTATTATTAATCTTATGGGTACATAATAGCTGTGTATATTTATAGGTTTATGTGATGTTTTCATACAAACATACAATACGTAATAATGAAATCAGGGTAATGGGATATCCACCACCTCAAGCATTTATTATTTCTTTGTGTTAGGTAAGTTCTAATTCCACTCTTTTAGTTATTTTAAAGTATACCATAACTTGTTGACTACAGTCACTTTGTTGTGCTATCAAATATTGTTCATTCTATCTAACTATATTTTTGTGCACATTAACCATCCCCACTTTATCCCCCCTGCCCCGCTCCACTTCCCAGCCTCTGGTAACCATCATTCTACTCTCTGTCTCCATGAGATCAATTGTTTTAATATTTAGCTCCCACATATGAGTGAGAATATGTGATATTTGTCTTTCTGTGCTTGGCTTATTTCACTTAACATAATGTTCTCCAGTTCCATCCATGTTGTTTCAAATGACAGAATTTCATTCTTTTTGATGGCTGAAAAATATTTCATTGTGTATATGTACCACATTTTCTTTATCCATTCATCCATTGATAGACACTTAGGTTGATTCAAAATCTTGCCTATTGTGAATAGTGCTGCAATAAACAT
>JAQIFY010005542.1:0-10965 GCA_028533085.1 Varecia variegata | reverse complement strand
CCATGATTTTTCTTAAAGAAGAGGAAAATTTTCTACTGTAGCTTATTATAAGTGTCTTTTTGGAAAGAATCAAGGTAAAACCATAGTTTTTTGTGGTTGACAAAAGTCTTAGACTAGCCATGGTTAAAGACACAAAAGAAATTTGATTATTTCTGTGGAATATAACAATTTAACATAATAATCTTAAGTACTACTGAGAACTTACACCAAGACACCTCAGAATTTTAGGAATCTCATACAAGTTTTGAACACGTATTAGTAGCATATTTACATAAATGGTGTAACCCAAAGAAAGTTAAATACCATTTCATATTTGACAATGTTTCTTGTGTAATTTAAACACATCAAATAAGCCTAATATGAGGTATGTCTCTCTTGAACTTTCAGGGGCCCTCATATCAAAAATTAGTTTGAGGTAATTTGAAATTTTGATTGTGGAAAGCTTGTCAAATATCAGTGGTTTACAGCACTTGCTCACAATAGAATCACAGGTCACTGCAAAATGATGGTCATTGACCAGGAGTGACAGTCATCAAATGCTTCAAAGGCAATACAGGAAGTTACATGGAGGTAACACCCTTAACCCTTTTAAAGTTTAGTTTTTTTAGTTAATCAAAACCTTAATAAAGACAAAACAAAAATGATTCTGATAAAGCATAAAATCGTTGTTTCTTTTTTTTTTTTTTCTTTCTTTGTTTTTTTTAGAGACAGGGTCTCGCTCTTGCTCAGGCTGGTCTCGAACTCCTGACCTCAAATGATCCACTCGCCTCGGCCTCCCAGAGTGTTAGGATTACAGGCTTGAGCCACTGCGCCCGGCCAAAATCATTGTTTCTTTTAGGCCAGTTTCCCAAAGGGCAAAGAAAAACTTCTCTAGTGCGATTGTTTCTTTTTCACGGGAAGCTCATTTAGACAACTTGGAAGTCAAACCTGACGGAAAGGACACTTGAGTTAATCACACACAGCCAGTGTGTGTCTGGGGCCCTGAGGGCACAGTGTGTTACAGAGGAACGTGAGTAAGATAAACTAGCACCTTGAGTAGGGAACCAATGACTTAGCAATAGCATGAGAAGTTTTTGATCATATTAAATAATCCAGACATATCAAGAAAAGCCAAGTATAGAATTAAGTTATACTATAGGAAAATGTTGTTTTTCTAAACCTTTAAAATAAAACATTTTAGTGTCAGGCCAGAACAACAGACTTAGAACCAGAGTGGGGGGAAAAAACAGGAGCTGACAAAATGTTCAAGTAGAGAAAAAGCTGAAATTGGTGAGACACAGCAAAAGTTGAACATTGAGGTATGTCTGGGAAACTTTACAAAGAAACAGTTTATAGAATTAAAATCAAAATGTCCTGGAATGTCATTAAGAGCAAATTAGTACTTTAAGAAAACTTTCTTGTTTTAATTAAAAACTTTTCCTTTTAGTGATAGCAACTTAATCACATACAAAATTCCTGTGTCAATTCCCATTTGTGAACCTCATTACAACTTACACAGACCATCTACCACATGCTTGGACACTCTGTTTTGTCTTAAATTAACAGTTATTTTATTTTAGGACAAAAGCTGACCCTACAAGTTTCTTCTGAATGCAAAATTATTTTCTTTTCTGTTAATATTTAACCTTCTTTACCAAAAATATACCTTTATATCCATAATTTTTATATCTCTCTCTTCTAACTATTGATTCCTTTCAGTCTTTTTCATTTCCTTTCTAAATTCATATTTTGAATTAATCTTTAAATAACTTCTGAATTAGACAAAATTATTTTTCCTTAAAGAACACATTTTATGTCTTTCCTATAATTTTCTGTCAAAAACTCATCTTATATATTTATTTTTGTCTCAATTTATACATAGTATCACATATATTAACCAGAAATTTTAACTCCCAGTAACCTAAACTTTAGTGAAAACCTAGGAAGCAAGAAATCTTCAATTGTTTGTCATATATCAATATTTTGTAGATGAAAATCATTTTATAATTTTTAGGCATGTATTTCTCTATAACATAATTTTTCTGTTAGTTGGAAATGACCCAGATATTTAATGAGTATCTATTATTTATTTTATTTTAACTTTAAATTTTTAAATTATATGAAAATTATATTTATAAGCATTTATCCCACTTACATTTACCTAACCTATTTATTTTTAGCAATTTACGGAGATTACCTATGAAAACTCAGACAAGGCTAGGTATCATTTCAAGTTATTTTCCAGCTGGGTGCGGTGGCTCCTGCCTGTAATCCTAGCATTCTGGAAGGCCAAGGTCGGAGGATCGCTCAAGGTCAGGAGTTCGAGACCAGCCTGAGCAAGAGCGAGACCCCATCTCTACTAAAAATAGAAAGAAATTAGCCAGACAACTACGAATATATAGAAAAAATTAGCCGGGCATGGTGGTGCATGCCTGTAGTCCCAGCTACTCAGGAGGCTGAGGCAGGATTGCTTAATCCCAGGAGTGTGAGGTTGCTGTGAGCTAGGCTGACGCCACGGCACTCACTCTAGCCCGGGCAACAGAGTGAGACTCTGTCTCAAAAAAAAAAAAAGTTATTTTCCAGTTAACCATTTTAATAGTCTGTGAATATTAGATATGCACCTTAGTGAGAAACTTAAACACATGAGTATTTTTGCTGATAACTCAAAAGATTCAGATGTTTTCATTAAACCACAATATTAAATTAGTCTTATAAAAAATCAAAGGAACACACATCATTTTGGGGGGGGACTGGCGTTATAGTTTTAAAACCTTTGTGTCAATCTCTGACACCTTAAAACACCCAGCAGAGGCAAATTCAGTAAACCCGCGCAAAAATATGTAAAATGCTGACAATTTTGAAGACATTTTAACAGCTTATTTACCAAAGAGTAGTAAATTCACATGAACTTGAAAAACATTTAGACTTATTAATTTATGAGTGCCCCTTTGTTTATAAGCCAATTTAGTATCGTGCAGACATGATTGTGTACATGATTTACATAATACATGCACATACACAAAACACATCTACACACATCCAGACACTTGCACACAAAGACCCAATAGCTTTTACCTCAGAGCTCTCGCCATGAGGCAGTGATACAAACTCACTGGTTTACAAAAGACACTTGGGTTCAAATTATTTTTGAGAAAACTGGAAAATCTTACCCTGGCTAAACTTCAGTTGCCCCAACAGGTAATGAAAGCTGTGAGTCAAGGTTCTGGGTAAAGCAGTTGTTGTGATAATTTGATTTTAAAAACCTTTTTTACCTTTTTTTCTTTCAGTTTGAAATGACTGTTCAGTGTTTATATTTTAACTAGAACTGGCCGAACTGCACAAGAAAAGATCTCCAGGTAACCTTGAACTGGTAAACAGTGGGTTGCATCTCAGCACCAGCAGAGCGTAGCAGCAGGTTCAGAACAGGCAGGAAAGAAAACAGAGAGACAGGCAGAGAACTCAAGAGACTTGGCCTTTTAACTCTATCGTGGCAGGTCGACCATTGGAGCTCTGAATTTTCCTTGGTATAATTTGCCTGTCAGTCTAAACACGTGCATGAGTCTTGGCCATAATACGTAATCATCTGGAGTCCTAGCAACCCGGCACACCTCTGAACCTTTCCATTTGTGCAAACACTTGCAAGTAAGTAGAGGCACAAGAAACCAACTGGGTGCCCACAGGGGCTCATTTTCCTTGTCTTTCCTCATTTCTAGGGGATTTCTTTCCCACTCTTTTTTTTTTTTCCTACAAAAAGGATGTTTTGTTTTTTCACCCCATTGAGATTAATTTTGCGAGGAAGAGGCAATGGAGTGGACCTCAGAATCAAAATTAAGACCCAAACTCCATAGGAAAAGAACTGAAGGCTGAATTCTGACATTTTTTTGTCTCTTGCCCAAATTCCTTTTCTGAAAAAGGCCTGGTAAGTCATGTCTACAAACAGTTAAATGTCATTAAATGGGTTTTTCTTAATCCAGTATAATGTGACTTACTTTCCAACCTGATTCCAGTATAGCATCACATGGCAGACAGAAGACCCCTTGTCTGAGCTCAAACATCCTGGCAGACCCCTGTCTTAATTCAAGCTTCCCTTTCCACTGACTCCAGGTCTCTAGACAAACCTGGACTCTTTCAACCAATTGCCAACAAAGAATCCTGAAAACCCACCTACGACTTGTAAGTCCCCTCTTCCAGATGTCCCGCCTTTTGGGCTGAACCATCGTAAGCCTTCCATGTATTGATTTATGGTTTTACCTGGAATTCCTGTCTCTATGAATGTATAAACCCAGGCTATAATCTGGCCTCCCTGGGTCCATTTTCTCAAGATCTCTTGAGAACATGTTCCCCAGACCATGGTCACACGTATTCAGCCCAGAACAAAGCTCTTTAAATTACTTCACAGAGTTTGGGTTCTTTCCACTGACAGAACAGACAGTTCAGGATAAACCAGGGACGGTCAGACAAGAGCAGGGGGCTGTCCAAGGAGTGGCTCAGAGTTGGGGGTCAAGGGTGGCCTGAGCCAGTACCTAGTGCCAAGTTCAGGCTATTCCTTTGGGGAATCCTGAGTCTTCTCTGAGCCCCAACATTGGCCATTAGAATTGTTAAAGGAAAAATCCCAAACACTGTAAGATAATTTTAAAGCAATTTATTCTGAGCTCAACATGTGTGACCATAGCCCAGGGAGACATGTCCAAGAAGTCTTGAGCAAGACTTCCTGTGGTGCTTGGGTTACAGTTCACTTTTATACCTGTAAGAGATGCAGGAATTGCAGGTAAAATCATAAACCAATACATGGAAGGTGCACACTGGTTTGGCCCAAAAGGTGGTTACAGGTGGATTCAAAGATTCTTTGATTTGTATTTGGTTAAAGAAAGAAAGGTTTCTCTAAAGGCTTGCAAAGTTTTAAGTCCAGATAAGAAAGTCTGTTAATCAGAGACAGGACACAGAATACTGCAAAAGAAAATAAAAATCTCAGAATCCTCCCCGCCCCACTCCTTAGGTAAAAGAGAAGGTCAAGGCCTCAGGCACCTGGGAAGGGCTCACCCCCAGGCCATTCACTGTGGACAGTGCTTGCTGGGCTCCCACAAGCTGGCACATGAAGATTGTAGCTGTCGGTTTGCGGCCAGTTCTCGC
This sequence comes from Varecia variegata, assembly GCA_028533085.1. Lineage (NCBI taxonomy): Eukaryota > Metazoa > Chordata > Mammalia > Primates > Lemuridae > Varecia > Varecia variegata. The sequence goes on along the minus strand of JAQIFY010005542.1, from coordinate 5,856 downwards.
CCCTAGGACTAAAGTCTGTTGGATGCCACACTGATAGTGAATGACAAGTTTATCTTCCCACGTACAGACTAGAGACAAGACAGGATCGAACTTTCTTCCACCTACGCAGGGACATCACTGCTGCTCCCTCACTCCTTTGGTCTCCTCTAACATCTGCCTTATCTCATGTAAAATGTAGATTTTCCTGGGTCTACAAGAATGTAACCACTTTGTCTCACTACCCCTCCCCCACCCTGCTTTTCTTTCTTTCTATATGCCCATCCCCCCTTCTATACTGAAGCTCCCAAATCCCCTTCTGAAAAACAGCCACTGCTGTGTCTGTGGTTTGTATTTCTTCCAGGGGTGTCCGCAAATTTGGCTTCATAAACATCACAGATTGAGATTTTGGCCTCAGCCACATATCTGGGTTGTCAGTGCTGCTCTCCAGGAAATCGACGGCCTTCAGGTGCTGGGCCTCTGCTCTGCATGGCCTTAGGTCCTGGGCATAGTTTAGCGTCTTACTGTCTGAGACACGTCCGGCCTGCCTTCCCTTCATGGCCAGGAACTCAGGTTTAAGGTTTTTCTGGGGTCCCCTTGGCCAGTAGGAGGTCCATTCAGTTAGCAGCAGGGGTGGGGAGGTGTTAGGATTTTATTTTACCTCATGCTTCTTAACAAAGAACTTGGCTGCATGGTGTCAATGGGCTTGATTTTTGTGGAAGGATGGAATCAAGGTGGTGACCTCGGGTCTCTGGTGGAAGAAATCTCTAAGCAGCAAAGCACTGAGGAGACGGCGTGGCTGCCTCTAACAGCCTCCGACCAGACATGGGACAAAAGGGATGACTTAATGTTGGAACTTATAATTAAAAGGGAAGCAGAGCATAAAAATTTGGAAAATTCACCACCTGGCCACGTGATACAGAAGAAAAGAGCATTTGCAGGCGAGGAATCAGGACACTGGGGAAAAGGCATTTCAGAAATCTTTGCGGCAGCCCCTCCCACCACACGCCAAAGGCCCAGGAGGACAGAATGGCGGCAGGGGCCAGGCCTGGGTGCCGCCGCTCTGCACCCGCTGGGATGCTGCTCCTGCGTCCCTGCTGCTCCTGCCCCAGCCTTAGCGAAGGGCCACTGCTCTGGAGGGTGCAAGCCAGAGGCAGCGTCCACACAGTCTTCAGTCTGCAGCCACCCCCATGCCAGAGCGATGGCAGCACGGCGGTTCCGCACAGATTTCAGAGGATGCAGGGAAGCTGGGTGCCCAGGGAGAAGCCTGGCACAGGGGCAGAGCCCTGCAGGGAGCCTCTACAAAGGCAGTGACAAGGGGAAATGTGGGGTGGGAGCCGCCACCCATGGTCCCCACTGGGGCACTGCCTAGTGAGCTATGGGAAGAGGGCTGTCACCCTCCAGATTCCAGAGCCACATCGGTGTACGTCCTCAGCCTGGGAAAGCCACAGGCACCGGAATCCAAGGCCTGAGGGAAGCCAGGTGAGCTGGGCCCAGCAAACCCACAGGGACAGGGCTGTCCCAGGCCTCAGCGCCCCACCCCTCCTGCCACTGTGCCCAGGATGCAGGACAGGGAGTCAGGGGAGATCATTTGGGGCTTTAAGATTTAGCGTCTGCCCTGCTGGGCTTTGACTTGCATGGAGCCTACGGCCCTTTCCTTTTGGCCGATTCCTGCCATTTGGAACGGGGGTGTTTACGCAACGCCTGCACCACCATTGTGTCTCGCAAGTAAATTAGTTGCTTTTGACTTGACAGGAGCACAGGTGGCAGGGACTTGCCTTAAGTGTCAGATGGGACTTTGCATTTGGAGTTGATGCTGGAACAAGTTAAGACTTCTGGGGACTAGGGGAAGGGGTGATCGTATTTTGTGGTGTGAGAAGGACAGGAAATTTGGGAGGCCAGGGGAGAATTGGTTTGGATGTTACCCTCTCGAAACCTCATGTTGAAATCTGACCCCCAGTGTTGGATGTGGGGCCTGGTGGGGTGAGTTTGGGCCACGGGGAGGATCCCTTGCGAATGGCCTGGGGCCGTCCCCGAGGTGACTCGGGAGTTCTCCCTTCAGTAGTTCACACAGGAGCTGGTAGTGTGAGGAGCCTGGCACTTTGTCCTCTGTCTTGCTGCTTCTCTCCCCATGTGACACCTCTGCTTCCTCCCTGACTGGAAGCTGCTTGAAGCCCTCACCAGAAGCAGACGCTGGTGCCAGGCTTCTTGTCCAGCCCGCAGGACTATGAGCCAAATAAACCTCTTTTCTTTATCAATTACCCAGACTCGGGTGTTTCTTTATAGCAACACAAAATGGACCAACACAGCCCCCGTCAGACGCTGCGCTGAGAGCAATTCTGAGCCTGCGGACCCTGCACGTCGGCAGCCCGACGGAGCTGGCTGGAGGTCTGGGGACAGGAAACCCACCCACAGAATACGTGTCTGTCCCTGTGAGGACGGACCTGTGGCCCTTCCAGGATGGAGGGGGCTCAATGCACTCACCCTCTCGCTTAGTGGCTGGTTGGTCACCAAAGGAAATAGGGCTCTATCAGGGCCTGTTAGTGGCCTCTAATGCTGACAAGTTGGACATTTGGAAGCAGCAGTAGCTGAAGTGGCCTTGCTAGGAGGGAGTCACTGCTGCTGGACACACACTTACCGTCATCTCTGCCTCTGTGGTGGCCGCATTCATCTGTTCATCCTGCCAGCCCTGGGTGACCGAGAGCGAAGGCTGCCTAACTTCAGTCTGTCTGCTTGGGGGTTCAGGGCCACTGCAGGGGAGGGTGTTTTCTGGTGGGTGTCAGCATGTGATTCAGGCCCAACCCACATGGACCATTTCCTCCTTGTCATGGACCCTGCTGGGACTGTCCAGTGTGTGACTTCGTGGGTCATACAAGGAGAGGGAGAGAGTCACATGGGCACTTGGACTCACAGGGTGGCTTGGTGTACTATGGTCAAGTATTGTATCTTATCAGGGGCAGGGACACACCTGCCCCTGATAAGATACAGGGGCAGTTGCTGCTAACAGGGCTCATCTGTCTGCTGTGGGTGGCCTGGCCTTGCTCCGGAGCCCCAGGCCCTGCACTGCGGCTCCCCCACTGGTGCCTGGTTTGGCTCCGTCCTGCGCCTGTTCCCACCACGGACTCCCCCGGCACCGTAGGTCTGAGGGATGGGGTCGACTGCACCACGGCCTGGAGCTGCTGCCCTGTCCTTTCCTGTCCAGCCCCACTCAAGGCTGGCGTCCTCCTGTGTCACCCGGAGTGTGGCCAAAACAACACAGATGTGGAATGTCAGACCCCAAAGAGGCTCCCCAGGCAGTGGCTTCCTGCTTTGCAGGGAGAATGCAAGATGCAGCCGTTTGCCTTTTTATTCTGGAGGAGACGGCCCTGCCTGTCCCTCGCCACTGGACCCACACGACTTCACTGCAGGGGCCACTCCCGACTCTCCGCAAGGTTCATCTTCACCATCTAGCGTGCAGACGTCTTGTCAAGGCCTCCAGCGAACTTTCCACCTCTCCCTCATCCTTCCCAGGCAACACGATGTTGCCAATGAAATGAACAGAGTCAATATTCTGCAGGACGTGCGGGACGTCCAGATCCCTTAAGACTGTGCTGTCAAGGGCAGGGGAGTGACCATCGTGCTGGGGTGAACTGTAAATAAATGCGCTGTGCATCCCACGCGACTGTGAATCGTTCCTCACCCGTTTTCGACGTGGAGTGGAAGAGAATGCACCCCTCCTTTACTGGGTGTGTGGTTCATATGGTTATTTTGTCATCACCCTAATTGTCATTATTGTCTGGATTATAATCTCATCTGGGATATTCTGGGCTACACCAGAACCGTCCCTGCTTCCCTTTGTTTGACACCCTGAATGCTTAGGCTTATTGAGGATGCCAGTTTACTGCTGTGACCTTAACCACTTCTTACCCCTCCTTGTTTTGTCACACAGCCTAGAATGGCATGACAACACAGTAATTAAACTGTCCCAAAGTATTTCAACATCTTTCCAAATCTAGCCAAGAAAAACATCTGCCATCTGTGACCCCTGTTACTGACATTTTAGACGCCTCTGACATGACCACCCACTTAGATCTTCTTCTGTCCCCAGCCACTTTTCAGGTTCAGTTGGTCACCCATCAGGATACCCCACCCCATGTTTTGACTTCTCCCAACTCCTTGAGATCAGCCAAGAACAGTGGCCGATCCCTAGCTTACTGGAGAAACAAACGTGTCCAGAGCAGACAGGGAATTTGGCTGAGGGGGTGTCAGCCTCATGCCAACAGGTGATGTACCTGAAACACCATGTCGATGGATTTTGGAAGGCTTGTGAATATCACAACTGTTGGTTTGATTCCACCTCGCTAAACTCCCTACGAGTGGGTCCATACATGAATACACCCTTGGAGGCATTACATGCGTGCCCCTGGGATTTGTGGTTGTCTGTGACAGGGGGTCCAACCCTCCGTCGCTGGGATGGACCCACTGTTCCATAGACAGCCAGCACACAGAAGGATCTTGCCTGCGAGGTCACTTCATGACCCCTTTTACTGTCCTCCCTGACAATGGAGTCTCCACACCCTGCCCCACATACTTAAGAGACAGTTGCCAGGAGGATACCAAGACACCTGGTGGCAAGGCTTGCCTGGGGCACTAGTTCCTAGCTGTGGAGTGTACACCAACAGAGACGTGACCAGACATCTGTCTGTGCCTCTAGGACTGATCCAGAAACAAATGGAGAAGAGCCTTAGGGCTCAACAAAGACCCCTCAGCTCGCTAGCTCAGGTGGTCCTAGATAATCTGGCAGTGCTAGACTTCCCATTGGCTAAACAAGGGAGTCTGGGCGGTGTTAAACACCCCCTGCTGTGTCTATGTAGACACCTCAGGAGAAGTGGAAATCTGAACGGAAGAAACTGCCCAACAGGCTGTGTGGCTACACCAGGTCTCTACTAGTGAACCCAAGCCCGATTGGTTTTCAAGGTTATTCACTTGGATTCCCCAGAACTTCAGATCAGTTCTGCAGGGACTCTTGTAGCTGGGACTCTCACCACTTGCCATAGGGCACGCTGCCAGTCTCGTAGTCTGCTATCACCCAAACACTGCGCTACGACTGTAAACGAGAGTGGTGATGTTCTTGTCGTGCCAACCTTAGGTCTGTCATCAGCCAGCTGCGAATCCTTGCAGACAGCTGCACAACAGGTTCGTTCCTCTTATCCTGGGCTCAACCCCACATGTGCCCCTTTCCAGGAGGAAGAAGCCAGAAAGGCCATCTGCCTTTTCCATCTCGTCAGCCCACACCTCAGGAGTGAGATAGGATCAAGCCCAGGGGGAACCGAAACTGCCCTTTGTAAAATTCATAAAGGGCCTCAAGGTGGGAAGTGTGATATGGGCCCGAACTCTGCAAAGGTACAGCCATGGATACAAACATCACCAGCCAGCGTTCCCTCCCTTGCTCACTGCTCAGTAGTCACAGAGCTGATGGTCATGAAGCTCCTTGGCTGTCTTCATTGCTCCCATGGAGAATACCACCCTCGTGAAACCTAAGGCTGGTCTCTGAGACATCTTGCAGGCCTGCGTTCTAGTGGACCGACTGGCCCAACCAGACCAGTGGCCCATACCCAGAAACTGCCCCCGCTGATCTTGGGACCCCCACCCAGGAACTGACTCAGTGTAAGAAGACAATTTCTATACCCCATGCTCTCCCCAAACCCAACCAACCAGCAATAGTGATCCCCTAGCCTCCCATCCACCAACTACCTTTAAAAACCCTGGCCCCAAAATTATTGGGGAGACAGATTTGAGAAATTTCTGCTGTGTCCTCACTTGGCACTCTGTGACATTGACTCTCTCCCTGCTGCAGCCCCTGCTGTCTCAGTGCGTTGGCTTTTCTCTGTGCAGCAGGCA
>JAQIFY010005541.1:0-10966 GCA_028533085.1 Varecia variegata | reverse complement strand
TCTGGCCAACTAAAAATATATAGAAAAAATTAGCCGGGCATGGTGATGCATGCCTGTAGTCCCAGCTACTCGGGAGGCTGAGGCAGTAGGATTGCTTGAGCCCAGGAGTTTGAGGTTGCTGTGAGCTAGGCTAACGCCACGGCACTCTAGTCCGGGCAGAGCGAAGACTCTGTCTCAAAAAAATAAATAAATAAATAATAATTTCCTAAGGGCATAAAGTATAGATTTTCTCATATAGTGATTTCCATTCATGTTTTGACGATGATCCAATATACGCTTCCAACTTAAAAAGAAAATAACATTCAAACACTTTACTCTCAAAATTCTTTCTCTTAATTTATAGTTCTTTTAAATTAAATATCACTTATGTGACATGAACAGGATGTAGACAGATTTATTGGAAATAAACAATAAAAACAATTATTTAATTTTAAAGATTCTAATCATCTTTAATTAAACACACATCCAGCACCCTTGTGGGATTAATGAAGGAAACCAGACCCACAGAAACACAAGGACTGTTCTGAGATTCTGAGACCACATAGAAAGTCAGAGGAAAATTGTAGATTAGCTGTTGATTCTCATTGGATGTTGAATTTTAAGACAGTCTGTGATGCCCCACAATCATCAAGTTACAGACAACATCTTTAAAGACCAGAATTTTTGTCACTCAGATATTTATTCTTGGAGTCATTTATACTTAAATTAACCTTAGAATGCTATTATTAGCCTAAGTCAGTCACTCCACCATTCTACTGTATTTTCATAGTGCTACATGCTGGAACCAAATTTTAACAAAAGAATAAAATAGAGAAATATTCTAAAATGCAAAAGAATAGAAGATATATGAGACATCCATCTATTCTTAGTAGCACATATGACCATTTACTAAGCCTAGTAATGCATTATACAATTTATAAACAAAGCAAATATTCCTTGCTTGCTAATCCTGTCTTTGGATAGTTGTCAAGCTATATAACATACCATAACCTGATAATTAAATAGCATTAACTAACACTCACGGGAAAGTATCTTTTGTGAGAAATAAATTTTTTGGTAAAGCATGTGTACTTGGATGATTTATTTCTTTTAAGGGCATGACAATTTGGCTTAATACGATTGGCACGAATGAAAGGAAACAAAATATTATGTAACTATGTTGTAAGAATACACATTCTCACTTACCCAGGTAGAGAGAGAATGACCAAGGTAAAGAAGGAATTTTGCAGAAGTCAGGTATTTTGCTAAGGATCCTGCAAAGACACGGGGTGGGGGGAAGTGGGGAGCAAGAAGGGGGATAAACAGTGAATGTAGTCACTTGAATGAGCTGAGATTAGAATGTTTATCCATTTGTTTTCATTAAAGCATTATTAAAAACTACTTTGCGTGACAAACCATGTACATTTATCAAGTCACCTAATGAACAGATGCATTTGGTTTACTTAATACCTTTCACTTATATTCTGCATGACCTATTGGTCAATAACCGCCTAACTTCCCATTAGGTGAAGAAATGCTTGTTTCAACATTTTTCTTTTCTTTCTTTCCTTTTTTTTTTTTTTTTTTTTTGGTACACAAGGCAATTTAAACCGCCCAGCCTACTCCATCGGTGCCTGTGTGCAAGCCCCTTTTCCCACACCTTGAATTTCCTTTCTTCCTTAACCTCCACCAAATGTGAGTGAAAGGATCTTTTACCAAGCACTACGGTTAACAGTGGAGCCACATTTCTCCAAAACCTGCACAGAGTTGCTTGTCTCCAAAGCCCAACCTCTGTTTCCACCACATGCATTCGGTCAACACAACTCACCACAGCATCCTCCCCGGCGGTTTTGATCTCCTGCCCTGGTCATGACACCAGGCGACCCCGCTTGCTCTTCTGCTGCTACTGTTGCTGCCGCTGCTCTTTCCGAGGTGCTTGTTAACAGGTGTGCAAAGAACTGGATATAGCACCGCTAAAAACACAACAGCCTTGGGCCAAAAGACTACAACGAATACTATGGCAAAGAACAAAAGAAAAACGGCCCGGGGGTCTTCCTTTTGTCTTCTTTCCAAACTTAGCTAACACTGTAGCTGAAGTTGGAAAGGAAAGCCTTATGGAAGCGGGTTGGGAGGCTCAACAGGCCGTCCGAGCCGAACCGACGCCCCAGCTCTCGCCGCCGCCGCCGCCGCCGCCGCCGCGGTGGGCCGGGCCCGGCACTTATACCGAGCCGGGGGCGGAGCTCCCTCCCCTTCTGGGCCGCCCGGGCGTCCCCGCGGCGCGAGCCCGGGCTGCTGCCAGCCCTTCGCGCCGGGCCGCCGTCCACGCCCTTCCCTGGAGGAGTCGCCGCCCGGGGCGCAAGCGCGCAACTGGCCACAAACAACCTGCGCGGCCTGCGGGGACGTCGCCTCGACTAATTCCCCTCGCCGGGTTTCCTGCCCTCCGGGAAGCAGCGAGTGGGGCCGGGCCGGCGGGCGCCGGCGAAGGGGAGGAAGGTGCTCGGAGCCGGCGGGGGCGGCGTGGAGAGGTTTTGCGCAAAATGAAGCGGCAGGTGCTGGAGGGGAGCACTTCGCACCGGCCACCTGGCCGTTGAGGGGAAGGGCAGCCGCCGGACAGTCACTGCGAAAAGCTCTAGCCAGAGCTTGGAGGGTAGGGATTTTTTTTTAACGAAAATGATTTTCAGTATGGACATCTAACTAATATAACCCATGTCACAGAGGCTGTTTTCCTGGCTTTCCCATTTCGGCCCTTCTGCGTCAGAGCATGTTTTTCCTTCCCAGGACTGCATAGCAGGGCTTCCCTCAAAGAACCAGAATCAAAGGGCAGGAAAGGGGCGCAAAGATCAGAGTCCAGCCTGTGCGGAGGAGTAAACGGAGGCTTGGTAAGGTGAAGTCCCGCAGCGAGTTAGCCCAACACTGGGGTCTCCAAATCCGTCCTGGAGATCCAAGGAGGGCGCAACAACCCCAGCAAACCCTTCACCATCACTGCTCTCTCCATACCCTCATCCCGCCCCCACGCGCGTCCCGCCCCCGCCTATCCTCCAAATGCCCGTGTGACAGGCAGTTACCAGGAATACCGGTTATCCCAGTTGTGTCCCTGGGTCTGTCCCTGTACAGATAAAGCCATTCATGGCTCTAAAGAACACCAGACTTGGGTGACTTCGCCACTTTTCTCCCGCTGTGCCGAAACCCCTGGGGCATACGAGCCCGTTTTGCCAGCCGGTTACCTTACCCTTCTCAATCTCGCCAAAACCCTGAGAGTGGGTCCTACACATTGAAACTCCAGCCAGATTCCACAACTTGGGCACAGGCCGGACTGACACCCAGTCGTGCAGGGAGCCACGCACGAATATATGCCCTGTATCTGGACTCGCAATCAGGAGCCCCACAGGTCTACGGGTGGGTGCAGCTGGATCGGTTGGGATGGGTCTGGAGGGTAGAGATAGGGGATTTACAGTTTAACTACTGCTCTTAGCTGCGTTTTCTTTTTTAAGCCCTTTTTTCCTTTCTTTCACACAACACTTTCAAGTTCTTTCTCTTCATTCAGGGAGGTTTTGTGTTTGTTAAAGTTGGAGAATAGGCTCATGTGTCCTTGAGAAGTAAACCAAAGTACACTAAGATGAGGGACCCGAGGAGGAGGAAACTGGTAAATTAAGCCCCTCCACATTATGGAGATCGCTTATTACAGAAAAATTTTGTTGATAGGTTCTCAAGCGTGTGTCAGCTACAAAGATCACCAAGTGCTTTTCATTAATTATGCCATAGGATTGTGTTATGCTGTCCCCAACTTCCAGGTGGCTTAAAAAAAGGTTCAGTTGGTTAAAAACAATTTACTTCCCATAGACACTGCCTGAGACATATTTGTGGAAACAGTGGCTAAGTCAATGTATACCTCAAAATGTGATATGGAGTCTCTGTTCTCCATTGTCACCAAGGAGTCCCCAGAAGCCAAAACTGAGAGAATGTTATAAAGAACAGATGGGACACTACAATGAATCAAGTAGGAAAGCAAGATCCATAACATCAAAACTAGTGAATGTTTTGAGGTTTGGCAGGGGAATCCTAAATTCTAATTAATGGGAATAGTCAAGATATATTAGTTGGGGCTCATGAAATGGAAAGGAATTGAAAATGAAAATAGAATAAAAATCCTTAAAATATGTACAAAATGCAAAATAACGGAATTCTTCTGGCCTTGACATTCTAGATTACAAAGCACTACTTAAGTCACAAGACCCTACTGGTTCTTCCTCCTTCCAAGAAAACATTTGACCAGTTGAAAATTAAGATTTCTTCCAAAAGTCATATGTATTTTTTCCAGAACACAGAATATACAACTTTCCTGTCAGTGTAATCATAACTAAGAAAGCCATGCAAGTTTTAAGTCAGTTTACAAAAAAAAAATAGATGCCCTACTGACCATTTTCCAATTCACTTTCAACATTTTTAAAAGTTTGACTGGGTTAACCAACTTTTTAACAATTTCAGTCAAAATAAAATGTACATTGTAATTTAAAATTGATAAAAAGTGTTTATGGTTAGGAAATAAAAAGAGTTTGATTACTTTATTTTTAGGTTGCTTTTTCACTTACCCCGCAGGCATCCTCAGTTTCCTCTGCGGTATCTGATGTGCTCACCAGGACAAAGGCCGAATAAAGAATGGTCACTATTCCACTGCTCTGAAGAAAAAAGTAATAGGGTTATCACCAACTATTACAGGAAAAGCTCATATCCAGGACAGAACTTCTGTTGGGTGTGAAACTTTTTATCCTAACTTAGGAGCTATAAAGCCACATTTCCATTCAAAAGCCCTCTCAATGTTACGGGCAAATTTCAAAAACTGCTTGACATTTCTATAACCTCTGACAGACTGAACCGTTGAGAAATTTAATTTTAAACACCAGCTTTAAGTTATAGACACCTTATTGAAAGATGGGTCCTCCCAGGTCTTCATTTTGTTTGAATCTTTCAAATAGATTTGACCTTGCAAAGTTCCTCATGAATGTGACTCCCATTGTGAGCATTCTCTCACTTGCTTTCTCTGTCACACACACACAAACACACACATGCAGTAGCCTAAGGTTTCTAGCTGAAAAATTAAATGCAGAGTTCAGAACATTCCAAAAGAAATATACTCCTGAGGCAAATCCATAGAGACAGAAAGCATATTAGTTGTTTTCAGGGGTGGGTCGAGGGGAGAATAGGCAATGACTGTTTAATGGGTATGGGGTTTCCTTTTGGAGTGATGAAAATGTTCAGAAACGACATAGTGGCAGTGGTTGTGCAACAATGTGAATGGACTAAAAGTCACTGAATTGTATACTTAAAAATGACTCAAATGGTGAATTTTTATGTTATGTGAATTTTACCTCAATTAAAAAAATAAATATATTCTTAAAAGGAAAGTTTGTCATTTTTCAGTAGTAGTGTTGATTCCAATACATGTAGGCCAAACATGGTCTCAGGAGATCTTAATCAAATAAAAAGAGCATGTGTAAAGAAGAAAAGAGAAATCTTGGCCATCACATTGACTGGAAGCTAAAACATGAACCAAGTTAACTGGCCAGAAAATACATACAAATTCCATTTGATAAACGTTTCAGCCTTTCAACTTTTGCCATAGGTCATTTCTTTTGCTATCCAGCCTAACTCTCTCATGTTATAGTACAACATAGAGTCCATTCTTGTGTGTTCTGAATTCAGTAAAGCACAAGACAGGCGCTTGGTATCACCACAACAATATCCCCTTACAGTCTCAATTGCTCAGCTTTGCCTTCCTCAGTCCATATGAACAGGGATAGATTTCTCAAATTTTCAGGCATTTTAATTGGTCTTCTTGGCACCCTTTTCAATTGTTGTTTGCTTGCAAACCCCTCACAGAAAAGAGCACAGAGGACCTCATTCATCTAAACAGAGGTCCTGTTATATGTTCTCATATCCTCAAACTTCTGTCTCAGACACACCACACTGCATACTTGTTTCTTTTTTGTTTTTTTTTCCTTCCTTTTCTTTTTGTAAGATGAGGTCTTGCTATGTTGCCCAGGCTAGTCTCAAACTCCTGGCCTCAAGCAATGCTCCTGCCTCAGCCCCCTAAGTAGCTGGGATTACAGGTGCATGCCACTGCTCCCAGCTGCATACCTGTTTCTTTCTAAGCAGTACCTTGAAGCTGAATCCTTATACTAAGTTGACCATGCACTTATACTGAAGTTTACATTTTGCACTATTGGCAAAAATGTCAGAGTTCCTTAATGTTTCATTTAGGACATAGTCCATGTGTCCAGTGCAAGAGTCCCTGTTTTCCAGCTCCTCCCAACCCCAACCTCTTAGTGGTATGATCATTATGCCTATTCTTTTGTTTGTTTGTTTGTTTTATTTCAGTAAATACTACTTCGATACTGCTGATTTTTTCCCTTACCTAGTCTCATAAAATGCCCAATTATCATAACCTGCCAATTATGAATGCAGCATCGTAAACAATAATGGTGTCTCATAGCCATAAAATCCTTAGACAATATCCCTCGTCTTGGGTCCTTGAATTTGTGCTCACACAAACCGATAGTGTAATAAAGAAAACCCTAGTAATATAAAGAAGACTTTTATCATGTGACCTGGACAAAGCCCTCCAATGCAATTAGGAAATACTAACCAGATTAATTATTTCAACATTAAAGAAAAGTTACAAATACAGTAAAAAGGCCCCTCCCAAGGATGTCTGTCAGAAATGTTTCGCTGCAGTGTTATCTGCATTGAGCCATGTATATAACAAAAAACATCATTTATTTGGAGGACTATACAAGTGCAAGATGTGAAACAAGGTGCTTATCAGATATTATCTCATCTTCACAATACCCATATTAAGCAATACTTTTATTATCCTCATTGTACTCATAAAGAAACTGAGACTCAGAAAGGTTAAATAACTCACTCAAGGTCACTCAGAGAGGGGCAGAGCTAGGGTTCAAGCCTAAACTTGTCTGATTGCAAGGCCTTTGGTCTTTTTGCTTTGTTATCCTGCCTCTCACCAATCTAATAAGCTTGGGACAACATAGGTGAAGCCAATAAGCATAAATATGGCTTTTTCTCCCTATTGGCTCCCTTAAAGATGAGAGGGACTCAGGCACCAGTAGGGTCTTGGAAGTAACTTAGAGTTGATGATAGAGGCTGGCATAAAACTGGGAGGTGCAGTAACACCACTTCCCCTCTGGTGGGGTGGGAATCACTTAGTACCAGGAGCTGTTGAAGAATTTCAGCCCACTGCCCAAGTCCAGGGGATAGTCCAGCCCTCTTTCAGAGTACTGTATGTCTATGAAATGGATAAAATAACACAAAATAGGTTTGTGAAAAGCTCGATTTTATATATTCAGCTATGAAAAGGAGAGACTAAGTCAAAATGAAATATTTTGGAGGTTTTCCATTTTTATTTTTAGACTGCTTACTACTGGATTTTGTAATCAGTATTAAAAATGTGAGAGTTGCGGCTTTATAAAAATGTTTTGTTATCTCAAAAATAGTCAAAAGGAATTTCTTGGCACTGTAGAGGGAAATAAGTGATAGAATTTTTAAAGGGGACATGATCAGTGTAGACTTTACAATATTAAAGAGGTTATTTTTTGAGACAGAGTTTTGCTCTGTCACCCGGGCTAGAGTACAGTAGTGTTATCATAGCTCACTGCAACCTCAAACTCTCGGGTTCAAGCAATTCTCTTGCCTCAGCTTCCGAAATAGGTACTGCCTCAGCCTCCCGAGTAGCTAGGAGTACAGGCATGCACCACCATGCCTTGCCAATGTTTCTATTTTTTGTAGAGAGACAGTCTCACTGTAGCTCAGGCTGGTCTTGAACTCTTGGCTTCCCAGAGTGCTAGGATTACAGGCATGAGCCACCGCACTTGGTCCAAGAGGTTATTTTTAAGCTATTTATAAAGCAGCATTAGATACAGATTTATTATTAGGTATAGGAGACAGGTTTTTCTATGGCACCAGAAGAAATGTATTTTTGAGAAAATTTTCACGTTTAGAAAATGTTCTACTGAGAAGACTAATATTTGCACAGGTCTTTCCAGTTTTCAATGTGCTTTCATGTTTTCTCACTTAATCCTCTAGTAACAGTACAAGGTCTTTGATCATAGACATTGTACATCAAATCAACTCAAGGTTCATTGCCTGTGAGTACACACACACACACACATGGGCTGTGCATGTTTGTCCCTCTGGAGATAGGAAAGATTTTTAGTGACTGAGGTTAGTAATGAGGAGTATTATGGGTTTGGAAAGACAACAGATAAGGAAAACTTAAGAGGCTAAAGATAAAAGCGAACAAAAGAGCAGGGTTTGGAAAGAGAATGGGCAGCACCATGCATCAGAAACAAGCTTCAAATTAGAAATCAGGAGACAGAGTTCCATCTTTGCTAATAAACACCTTTGTATCTTTGGGCAATTTATTTTACCTCTAAGGTCTGTTTCATCATTTGTAAATGAAGGCATTAGTTGATCTCTGAGATCAGATTCATCTAAATTGTGATTCAATAACAATAATTATAGTTATTATTTTCCTGTTAATGCTTTTCTATATAAGCGTGTATTATTTTTATGATGAGTATTTATTACTTATATATATAGAAATGAAAAGATTAATGCAAACTTTCTGAGACTGTAATTCTTCAAATGCAAAAAGGCTTTCTTATATCAGTTTATGCCACTTCAACCTGTGAACAGGGCTAACTGCAAATTTTCTTCAAGGACACAAATACCAGTTAAATTAAGCTTTTAAAAATCTGAATTGCAATAATCATTTTGAAAGCAATCTCAATATATCTTCCTACCATGTATTGGTATTATTTCATTTAAGAGGAAAATGAATGATGGTTTTCTATTCTTGAGTTTGCACTTGAATTGATTTCATCATTATACCTCTGGGAATTTTAAGGTTACTCATTAAGGAAACAATATGATCCTTATTTATTTTCAGAGTACTTTATCTGTCTACTGGATCCAAATATTCATAACCTGAGAATAATATCACCAAGTAAGGGACGTTGGTTTGGTAACTATTTTGGTGCTTCTGCACTTTAATTAATTACTTTTTGAATTGTTTGGTCCATCTGTCACCTGAAATGTAACAAAGGATATTTGAAGTTTTGCTTCCTGAAGAACACCGCATTTACGCATTTACGTATGAAGATTGATTTTCAATATATACCTAGAGAGTTGCCAAAAATATACAAAACAGGCTGCTAGAATTGATAGGCAAAAATATTTTTGTATCCTTGACCTTTTAGGTTTCATTTGATTTTGGAAGTCCGGCTGAGGCTGGCTTCAACTTCTTTAAGGATTGTTTTCTTAGGTTTACCTGATCCTCCATCAGCACTGACGGTGAGTTTCCCCTTTTCCATCCCCACCCTTTCCTTCTGATTTGCAGCAATGGCCAATTATTATGCTGTGGCCTCCCATTTCTTGTGGTCACAAGGTGTGTGCTTTCTGTATAATCTACTCTGTATTCTCCTTAGCATTAACATGGGTCTATCCTTTGCGGAAAAAAAAACAATAATAAAGTCACATTAGAAAACATAAATGTTTTGACTAATTTAAAACTGCAAATGAAAAACACCTAGACTATAATTTTCAGTGTATGAGGATGTAGGGTATCATTAAATGAGTTTAGCGTCTTCTTAGTACCAATTACTTTAGACATTTCTAATTCGTTTTTCCTTTTTATGTGCAATCTATCGCCTTTAGTGTAAATGTGGACTGATGAATGATGATTGTGGGTCAGCCCTTCATAGGGTGGACCATCTAAACTAAAGCTGAACACTAAGGGTAAAATAATTAAGAAAAAGTTTGTATTTGTGTCACAGGAGCTCCTTCTGTAATGCTTTAAAAAAAAAAAAAAAGTCCCATTTGAAAAGCAGTTGACCAGGTCAAACAAGATCACAGCAAATCAAATGTATTCATCTACCTATTGTGAGCTTATAATGAGCTGGTGATTAGGTATTTATTTAGAAAATAATCCCTCACTAAAATCTCACAAACTCCATTAAATTCGTATCTATCTTCATTTGATTGCGCTATCTGGCCCCAGGGAAAATGTGGCATATTTTTCTCTTTTCAAATTTTTCATGTTTTTTAAAGTACAAGTATATGACAACTCTTTTGATGTTTCTTGTTCACATATTTCAGAGACTGCTTGGCTCATCAATGCCTCAGACTGCTTTGCAAACCACAACAGTATAGAAAAGCGCCATGGTACAGATGTCCCAGAAGTGCCTTGACTTTGCCTTTCGGCCAAATTAATTATTGTCTTCATATAGAAGATTAAAATAACTAACATTTCCATTTCTCTGCCAAACATATCTGTGCAAAGACAGTTTGGCTACACAACTAAGTAGGAGTCCAGCCACAGATATAAACTGACAGTTCAATACACAGAGGAAAACCATTTCTGAGGTAAGTTTATAAAGATTACTGGTCAAAGTATGTCTCTGGGCTGGGCTCGGTGGGTCACGCCTGTAATCCTAGCACTCTGGGAGGCCGAGGTAGGAGGATCGCTGGAGGTCAGGAGTTCGAGAGCAGCCTGAGCAAGAGCGAGACCCCGTCTCTAATAAAAAAAATAGAAAGAAATTATATGGACAGCTAAAAATATATATATAGGGCCGGGCGTGGTGGCTCACGCCTGTAATCCTAGCACTCTGGGAGGCCGAGGCGGGCGGATTGTTTGAGTTCAGGAGTTCGAGACCAGCCTGAGCAAGAGCGAGACCCCGTCTCTACTAAAAATAGAAAGAAATTATATGGACAGCTAAAATATATATAGAAAAAATTAGCCGGGCACGGTGGCGCATGCCTGTAGTCCCAGCTACTCGGGAGGCTGAGGCAGTAGGATTGCTTGAGCCCAGGAGTTTGAGGTTGCTGTGAGCTAGGCTGACGCCACGGCACTCACTCTAGCCCGGGCAACAAAGTGAGACTCTGTCTCAAAAAAAAAAAAAAAAAAAAAATATAT
>JAQIFY010005540.1:0-10967 GCA_028533085.1 Varecia variegata | reverse complement strand
CATGCCTGTAGTCCCAGCTACTCGGGAGGCTGAGGCAGTAGGATTGCTTAAGCCCAGGAGTTTGAGGTTGCTGTGAGCTAGGCTGATGCCACGGCACTCTAGCCCGGCAACAGAGCGAGACTCTGTCTCAAAAAAAAAAAAATTAGCAAAATATTTCATGGAAACACTATAAATTTATAAATAATGATAATAAGCAATGCTCATGAAGGTGTAAGGAGATGGATACTTTCATATGTTGCTAGTAAGAATATAAATTGATAACACTTTTGGGGGGAATGCAGTTTGGCCATTTATATTAGAACTTTAAAAATTTCCATCCGTCTGATCGAGGCCTTTAATCTCTACAATGTATCCAGAAAAATCTAAAATATCAAAGTTACAAAACTCAGTGCAAGAAGATGATACTGACTTGCTAGCTACAGAAGTGGAAAGTTAGAAACAACTTTAATTTACAACATATGGAACTGGCTGAGTAAATATAGCAATGTTATACAACATTGGACAGACTCTAAAACAATGTTTACCCAGAATTTCTAAATGTTCATTTTGTAGGATAAAATAAATGTCTATAAAATTTCATATGTAGTATCAACCTCAAAGATATTTAAAGGTTTTTTTTCAAGCAATAGAAAACCAAATGAGAAAGAATAAATCAAAATGTTAACTTTAGTTGTCATTGAGTAATCAGGCTATGTGTCATTTATTTTCTTTCGTATTTTTCTGAATTTTCTAAAATGTTTATAATGTGTGGAAATTTTTTTAATCTTTATTTTAAGGAAGTCAATTTTTATAGCTTAAAGTGGGTAAGTTTAAGTTACCATGTTCCTTTTGTCAGAAATATTTGCAACTTAAACACACTCTAAACTTTGACTTTCCTCTTATACCACCCTGTTGCCATTTACCGAATTGTAGTCTTCAGAGCAAGTGTTTATTAGTGCTGTAACTCTCATTGATTGTATTCTATGTTCCATGTACCTATTTAATTCTCATAATCACTCTTTAAATTATTTAATAATACTTCCTGACACTGAGGGTCAGAGAGCTTGAGTTGCCTGCTCAGGGTACCTCATCAGCAGAGGCTGCTTGATACTGCCAGTACTTTGCAGGTTGTTGCCCTATCAGGGCCCTCATCCTAACTGAGCCCTGTAAATGGCAGCCCCACCTGGGGATTGTCCTCATCCTTGAGCCATCCTGTCTTGTCCGTTTTGTGTTGCTATAACAGAATACCACAGACGAGATAATGTGTATAGAAAAGAAGTTTACTTGGCTCATAGTTCTGGAGACTGGGAAGTCCAAGAGCATGGCACCAGCGTCTGGTGAGGCCTTTGTGCTGCATCATCCCATGGTGGAAGGTGGAAGAGCAAGAGAGCATTTGAGACAGAGAGGGAAGGGAGGAGGCCAAACTTTATCCTTTTATCAGAAACCCACTCCTGCAATAACTAACCCACCCCCACAATAACAGCATTAAACCATTCATGCAGGTAGAGCCCTCATGACCTAATCACCTCTCAAAGGACCACCCTTAATACCATCACAATGGTAATTAAATTTCAACATGAGTTTTGGAGGGGACATTCAAACTATAGTATCTCTCAAGAAGGGCATCAGCAGAACCTACTTGTGGCCACTCTGAATCCCCATCAGGCTGTAGCATGGGCTGAGGGTCTCTGTTATCCTCAAGTGTCCCTCTTTGGGACTAGAGTCCCAAGACCAGCCTTGTTGTTCCTACCACTGGAAGGCTGAGGAATCCTTGTGGAAGTGCGGCTGCCTTCACAGTTCCCTACCAGGAAGCAGATCACCAGCTGGAATCACAGAGTTCACCTTTGCTCTCCCACGAGAGGACAAGGAGAAGTTGTGGCAAGAGAGCATTTGGCAACTGAGAGAATTTAACAGGAGGGGCTGTGCCTTGGAGAGCCTATGGGGCAGTTGGTGGAAGGGACCCTGATTTCCCTCTGAAGAAGACACAGCCAGACCTCTGACATCAAACTCTGGAAGGAATGGGGGAGCTAACCCCCCTGAGGATCTTTTCAGTGCGAGGTGCTCAACGAGGTACCTTGCATGGGATGTTGTGTTTAATCCTAGCAAACATAGTGAAGGAATGAGACTCCAAAACATGGACTGCCTCACCCACAGTCATGCAGCTGGTAGATGACAGAGATGGAGCTGAACTCGGGCCCTTCCCCCCACCTAGTCACAAACTGAGACCCTGCATTGCCCTTGAAGGTTAGTGGCCTTTCTTCTCAGTCCTCTGAGGGCCCTTGCCCTCTCTCTCAATAACTTCATAGAGAATGGGGTGCCAAGGCCACCAGTGAGGAAACCCAGGCCCTGGGGAAGATTATAGTGAGTTGGTGGGCCTCAATACTCAGGGAAGACCCCTGTCATCTTCAGGGAGAGCCATCAGGAGCTTACTATCTGAGAGAGAGGGTGACTTAACCCTGAATCTGCCTGACTGGGGTCTCAAGCCCTGGGGATTTTCTAGTGCAAGCTCAGGGATGGGGTTCTGGTGCCAAAGCAAAGAAAATGCCCCAATCAGGAGTGATGGCCAGCTTGGACAATCTACCTGAATCCCACCAACAAAGGAAACAATGGCTTCCCAGTGACATGGTCTCAAGATGGACTGGGGCAGAGCAGGAATGTGCATGGGTGCTGGTGGTGTTCCAGGAGGCAGAGGTCAAGCCCCCAGTGGGGGGAGGAGCCCCCCAAGGTTCTCCTTCCTGCCTCTATCTTTGGTCAGTTTGTGACTCAGTCACTCATTTAGGGGCCACACAATTAGAGCATAAGAACAGAACAGAGGCAAGCATATGTATAAATCTATTACATGGTAAAGTCATAAGTCAGTGAGTAAAGGATGAGTTACTAAAAAAAGTGTATTGAGGCTTCTGGTTATCCATTTTAAAGAAAATAAAGTTAAATTCCTATCTCATAGCATATACAAAATCTCCAGATGGATTGAATATCTTGTGTGTATATATATAATATTAGAAGAAAATATTATGTAACCTTAAAGATTTCTATTTAAACAAAACAGGAAACCTAGAACCCATAAACAGAAAAACCATTTTGACAAATTTGACCACATACATTTTTTAAACTTGTGATTTAAAAAAAAAGCCATTAAAAAGTTTTTAAAAAAATAGACTAGATGAAAATAGTTGCAATACATATAATGGACAACGGTTTGTATCTCTGATATAAAAAGAGTTCATGAAATTAATAATAGACAAACAATGTAAAACAGATAAAGCATACAACGGACAATTGACAGAAGTGAGCATACAATGGACAATAGCATAAGATTTGCAACAGTGTGGGGTAATGCAAATTAAAATCTGTCAGTTTGGCAAATGTTTAAAATGTCCGTACCTATAGTCTAATGATGAGACTATGAATTGCTACAATAATTTTGAGAAATAATCAGGCGTGTCATTACTGACATTTGAATCTATACCCTTGGACTCCACTTCCGGGAAAGTACAGGGTCATGATCTAAATACCAAAATACTGGCACAACATGGGCATGCCCTGGTCAGAACAGACATGGCCACAATAACCAATACAGCCGTATTGTACTTAAAAATAGGTACGTATGAGTGCTCTCCTGCACAGTTGTTTATGTTAGCAAACAACCAACCCAGAAACAGTTGAAATTTTCATCCACAGGGAGATAGATAAGTAAATTATGAAAGATCACCAATCTGGAACTCACTGTAGATATTTTAAAAAGAAAAAGAACCTAGAACTATTATTGACCTGGCAGGATATCCACTGTAGCTGTAATAAAGCAAGTTTAGAAAATAAAAATGAGCACAGGAAGTAATTCCATTGCAGCTGCTTCAAACTGAGATGGCAAGAGCAGCAATTAAGTAAGTGCAGTGTAATTACATCTCCCCAGGGGTTGGTTACATCTTGACCAAGTTTATCATGGCATGAACTGGTTTTGGATTCTGAGGACTGGAACCCTAGATTTGAAGGAGCGAGAACCTCAAAAAAAGGACTCCTGTCCAGAAGCTGGAGAAGCTGTTCCCACCTCTCTTTCCCTGCCACAAAACAGCATGGCCTTGGCGGGGCAACAAGGTCTGGCATCGACCCTTCAGGTTCCTTTTCCACAGTAAGATTCCCCTATTTTATCTCAGGCCTACTGGATGGTTGCTCAGCACAGAAGTCTCACGTTGCTAACACTTCAGGGGACCAAGCACATGGAGCTGCAGTTCCAGGGATGTCCCTGACTCAGGACACCCTCCTCCTGAAACCCCAGACTCAGTCAGGGCCCTGATGTGCTTTCCCATGGCACCAGGGCCTCTTCTTGGAGGCACTTAGTACAAGTGCCATTTATGTTCAGATATGAGCATCTCCCCTCCCCCCCTCCCCCCCCACCGTGAGACTGTCAGCTCCTTGAAAGTGAAGACACTGTTCCGGCGTCACCATCGTTCTCAGCGCCTACACAGTGCCCAGCACTCTGCATACACAGGATTCATATTTACTATGAATGAATGAAATTAGTAAGTGGCTGCAAGATAGCCCAAGATGACTGGAGAGATGTTCCAAGACACAATTAAATGACAGCCAGGACGTAGGTCACTAGGCACTGGTTCCAAATACCTTTTATCAATGAACTCGCTCTGTCCTTACCACAGCCCTGAAGTGCCCATGCATATTGTCTTACTTTATTGATGGAAAACAGGAGCACAGAGAGGTTGGGCAACTTTCCCAAAGTCACAGTGTGAATGACCGGGAGTGTCTGGGTCCGGAGGCCATGTCCTTAACCACAGCGGGGGCTGCCTCACCTAAGTCAGTGCAGCCCCGGGGGTCCTCAACATAACCAGAAAGGAGACCCGCTGGAGGGTCAGTGTCTGCTGAAGGAACAAATGGGCAAGGAGTTCCCAGGACCCTGCGGCCATGGGGTGTGGAAAGGCCACCGCCTCCCGCAGAAGGCAGCAGGGGCAGGGGCCTGGCTCCACTCGCTGTCTGTCCCAGGGGACAACACAGGGTCGGCCAGTCTCCTGTGTGGGCCCTGAACGCTGGTCCAGCACGCGGCACCCTCTCGTTCTGAGAACAGCCTTCTGAGGCGGTGTTCTCCGCGTGTTACACAGACAGACATGTGCTCACGAGGACGTGGCTGAGAGGAAGCTGTGACCAGAGCCCACACTCGGCTCCACACTGGGCGACAGACGGGCATTTCCTCCCCCTTCTACCCCTGCACAGGGTGGACTCGCCTGTCTATTCTGAGGCTTTCCCGCCGGCCCAGCATCCTTTCTTCCGGAGTGTCCCCAGGCTGGGTGGGGAAGGGAGAGCCACGAGGAGTAAAGCAGGAGTGGCAGAGACCAGCCCGGCCACCGCTGCTGGCACACCGGCCTCGCTGGGAGCTCACTGTCGAGTCATTTCTTATGGTAACCATTTGTTTATTGGGGAAAGGTTGGCTGAGAGTTCCTTCTGATTTGTTTTTGCAAATTATCTTTGCTGTGCCATTTAAGCGAAAAGGTAAATGGAGAGAAGGGGAGTTTTTAATCAACAGGATTTCGATTTGGTTTTTCTTATCATGAACATGGAAACCCCTGAGTTTGTCTTTGGAGAGCATAAAAAGGGTCACATCCACCGATGACCCGTGGGTGGGTAGATTTACACTGGCCGCGGCCCAGTGCTTCCTGGAAGCAGTGATTACTCTCACTGTGGGGCTTCCTTAAGCGGAACCAGGCGGGGAGCAAACTAGGAGACCTCAGCCTGGCTGTCACCAGCCAGCCGGAGGCGGTGCTGGCTGCCTTCTCAGGCTTCTGCCAACCAGAATGCAGGGACTTTGAGTTTGAGCTAAAGCTTGCTTGCTAGTGAGCTTGAGCACAGGCAGTTTTTGGTTAGAATTTCGGTTTCTCTGATGACTTGGCTGACATCTTAAATTGGCATTGAGCAAACCCCAAATCCAGTTGATTAGATTTAAAATATAGACATGCATGTCAGATGGCAGTGCAGGCTCTCCATTTGTTGAGATCTAGGACACCTGCTTGAATTCAGTCCCTGCCCTCTGGAGGAGCCCAGCTCATTCCTGGGGCCTTATAGTCTCACAGTTACAGCTGGTGCCAAAAGCTGGATCCTAGTGATCTTGTCACCAACCTTCAAGGGCCATCCTGTTCTGTACCATGGTGATAAGACACAGAGCACACCCTTTTCCCTACTTAAGGGAAAAGCAAGAAACCAGACATTCATACAGCTTACTTGCGTGTGCAGCAGACGCTCCTGAAGATTTTAGGAGACAAGAGCATTGACATCTCAGATCCACAAACAGCAGAACAGCTCCTTGGGGATCCCTACAACCAAGACAGAAGCCAGAATTTGTTTTTTAGTCCAATCACCAATTGATGACTGAAAACAGTATCTCCTGGCACAAGAAATTATTTCTCTATGCTTGAAACAATATGAAACAGAGGAAAGTTATTTGCAAAAATTTGCTAACTGTGCAAATTGTGCACCAGCCACTGCTTTGATACTTTCACGTGAATAACAAAGTAATTAAAACCATTTTCAAAAAGTGAATTGTTTTTTAAAACAGCGTGTTGAAAGTGGTCCAGAGTTAGTTTCAAGATTTTGAAAACACAAAGTTGGTACGTGAATTCACAGATTATAGCCAACTAGAAATCAAAGCAGAGACAGACTAAATTTTGAGAAGGAGGCGGTGGTCATGCCAGGTGCACAATAGAGTCTGTGTGGGTGATGCTTGTCTTCACTGAAGGTCCTGCCCCCGTGTCACCTGCCCACTTGGTGTTTCCTCTTTTAACCATGCTTTCCTTTGACCTTCTGTTGTTCCAAGTTTTTCTCTTCGAGAACTTTAACTGGATTCCAATTGTGAAAAGACCCAGCCACTTTTATTATGACACTGCAGTAAGCAAATATTGCCCAAATTTGGACAGCCTTGCTAACAATATAAAAGTATCCCATAATAAATTGGCAAAACTTTGTAATTAATCTGAATTAAAATTTTATAGTAGTATCATGTCATTATTAATAACAAAACTGTCCATTCATAAGTAACAAAACCTTTGTTGATTGTATTATTCTTCCATCCTGGGATTTTTGTTTTTATAATTCAGCACATGAGTTGAAACCTTGTTACCACCCTCTGCATACTCAGCAAAGGGGCCTTGGGACAGTGGCTGTCCACACAGGGCAGGCCCAGCAAAGGAGGCAATGCCCTGAAACAGTAGCTTCCCTTTCCTGAGTGCCTGGAGAGGCTGGGGGCAACAGGCATGTCAGTTCTGCCACAGGGGCTTCTGCCTCTGGGGTGTTCAGGGCCCAGGGATTAGAATGTCTGTGGCTTACTGGGGCCTGCACACCTAGTCCAGCCCAGATGGTTTGATTTCTGTAGCATAGAACTTTAAAAATTCAGATTTCCAGTTTCTCATGAAAGAATCTGAAGTTCTGGCCACATACTGGACAACAGCAGCCAGAGCTGAGCACCTGCTGCCCTGACTCCTTTTCTTTAAAGCCCCACTCAACGTCCCCTCCTCTAGGAAGCTTCTCTGAGGCCTCTCGGGCTATCACATGTCCCCCTGATAGCACTGGACACCTCATATGCAAGTGGAGCATTTGAGTCTGTCCCACTGGACCATGAGTTTCCAGTAGAAGAGTGTGTGTCTCATTCATCATTATAATCCCAGCTCTATGACCACAAGATAAAATTTAGGCATGAACCTGACAGTTGATTGAGCTCTATGTTCAACCACATTTTAAGAGTGAGCCCCAAACCTAAAGCAAGCAGAAGGAAGGAAATGATATAGACTAGATCAGAAATAAACAAAATAAAGAAATTTTAAAATAGAGAAAATAAACAAAACCAAAAGTTCGTTCTTGAAAGAAAATCAACAAAATTGACAAACCTTTGGCTAAACTGATTAAGAAAAAAAGAGAGAGGTTTAAAATCAGAGATTAAAGAAGACATTACCACCAATCTTACAAAAATAAAAAATTATAAGTGAATACTATGAACAATTATATCTAATAAATTAAATGATTTAGATGAAATAGACAAATTTCTAGAAAGGTGTAAAAATCAAAACTGATTCAAGAAGAAATAGAAAATCTGAAGAAACTTATGACAAATAAAGTGATTGAATTGGTCATCAAAAACTCCCACAAAAAAAAAAATAGTCAAGCTCAGATGGCTTCATCAGTGAATTTAAACATGTAAAGAATAATTAGCATTTAAAGAATATTTGTAAACCTTTAAAGAATAATTATTACCAATTTTTTGCAAACTTCCAAAAATAGGAGAAAGCAGCACTTCCCAACTCATTCTATGAGGTCAATATTACCCTGGTACTGAAACAAGACAAAGACATCACAAGAAAACTACAAACCAATATCTCTTATGAATATAGATGCAATAATACTCAACAAAATACTCACAAACCAAATTCAGCAACATATAAAAAGCATTATACACAATAACTGAGTGCAATTTATTGCAGGAATGTAGATTTAGTTTAACGTCTAAAAATCGACAAATATAATAAATATATTAATAGAATAAAGAAGCAAAACCACATGATCATCTCAATAGATGCAGAAAAAAAATTTGACAAATCCAAAACTCTTTCGTGATAAAAACACTCAAAAGGAATAGAAGTGAACTTCTTCAACCTAATAAAGGTCACCTATTAAACAAACAAACAGCAACAACAACAACAAAATACCACCATACCTAACATCATACTTAATGGTGAAAGACTGGATGCTTTCTCCCTAAGATCAAAAAGCAAACAAGAATGTCCACTGTCACCATTTCCATTCAACATTGTACTGAAATTTCTAGCCATGGTAACTACATAAGGGGGGAAAAAGTCACTCAGATTGGGAAAAAATGTATAAAACTATTGTAATTTGTAGGTGACATGATCTTGTATATTGAAAATCCTAAGAAATCCATAAAAAATTAGAACAAATAAATGAGTTCAGCAAGATTTCAGTACACAGCCAGCAAGATTAGTATACAAAAAACAATTCTACTTCTATACACTCTCAATGAACAATACAAAAATGAAATTAGAAAGACAGTTCCATTTACAATAACGTCAAAAAAATAAAATACTTAGGAACAAAGATAATGAAAGAAATGTGAAATTTACACTCTGAAAAACGCAAAACACTGTTGAAAGAAATATTAAAATATCAAAATAAATGAAAATACATATCATGTTTTTGGACCAGAAGACTTAATATTGTTAAGACGGCAATATTCCAAAATTAATCTATAGATTCAATAGATAGCAATCTGTATCAAAATCCCAGATGGCTTCTTTGAAGAAATTGCCAAACCAATCCTCAAATTCATATGGAAAGTCAAGGAACCCAGAAAAGCCAAAACAGTCTTGAAAAAAAAAGAACAAAGTTGGAAGACTAACACTTTACAATTTTGAAATTCTGTACAAAGCTACAGTAATCAAAACAGTGTGATAGTAGCATAAGAATAAACATATAGATCAATGGAATAGAATTGAGGGTCTAGATATAAATCTATACATCTATGGTCAATTGATTTTCAACAAGGCTGGCAAGACCATTCAATGGGAAAAGAATAATCTCTTCACCAAATGGTGCTGGCACAACTGGATCTCCACATACAAAAGAATGAAGTTGGACCCCTAATTCACACCATATACAAAAATTAACTCAAAATGGACCAACAACCTAAATAAAAGGGCTAAAACCATAAAGCTCTTAGAAGAAAACATATGAGTATATCTTCATGACCTTAGATTTAGCAATAGATTCTAGATATGATTCTAGATATGACCATGAGAAACAAAAGGAAAAGGTAGATAAATTGGATGTCATAAAAATGGTAAATTTTTTGCATCAAGGAAATTATCAAGAAAGTGAAAGCCC
This sequence comes from Varecia variegata, assembly GCA_028533085.1. Classification (NCBI taxonomy): domain Eukaryota; kingdom Metazoa; phylum Chordata; class Mammalia; order Primates; family Lemuridae; genus Varecia; species Varecia variegata. Next base: position 1,097 of record JAQIFY010005540.1, on the reverse strand, counting down.
ACATTACTGGGAAAAAATATTTGCAAATCATATATCTAATAAGGGTTTCCTATCCAAAATATATAAAGAACTCTTACAACTCAACAACAAAAAGACAAACAACCCAATTTAAAAATGGGCAAAGGACTTGAATAGACATTTCTTCAAAGAAAATATACAAATGCCAACAAGCACATGAAAAGATGTTCAACATCACTGGCGATCAGGGCAATGCAAATCGAAATCACAATGAGGTACAACTTCACATTCACTAAGAGGAATATAACTTTTAAAATGGAAAATAACAAGCTTTGGCAAAGATGTTAAAAAATTGGAGCCCTCATACAGTGCTGATGGGAATGTAAAATGATGCAGCTCCTGAGAAAACAGTTTAGTGCTTTTTCAAAAACTCAAATATAAAATTACCATATGACCCAGCAATTCTATTCCTAGGTATATACCCCAAAGAACAGACAATGAGTATTCAAACAAGTACATGCACACACATGTTTATAGCACCACTATGCACAGTAGCCAAGAGGTGGAAACAGCCTAGATTTCCATAACAAATGAGTGGATAAACAAATAATGGTATATACAATGGCATAATAGTCATAAAAAGAAATGAAGTACTAAGGCATGCTAGAATGTGGATGAGCCTCTGGATCTTGCTGTCAATCTACAGGAAAAACAGAGGAAGAGGAACATGTTGAATGAGCAAAATCAACATGTTCAACAATCAGCAAAATCCAAGCTATGGGAAACTCTACATGTCAAGTGACCCTGGTCTTCAATAAACAAATTAGAAGAATAAGAGAGATGGGGGAGGGGAAACTGTATATTAACTGACATTTATAAGATATATCATATTTTTATAAAATAGGTAAGACTTAACTGTAGGGTATGGGATGAACATAAGGGGAATAATTAACTAAAAAGCAAAGCAGGGGTCGGGCGCAGTGGCTCACGCCTGTAATCCTAGCACTCTGGGAGGCCGAGGCGGGAGGATCGTTTGAGCTCAGGAGTTCGAGACCAACCTGACCCATCTCTACTAAAAACAGAAAGGAATTATATGGACAACTAAAAATATATATAGAAAAATTAGCCGGGCATGGTGG
>JAQIFY010000554.1:0-14985 GCA_028533085.1 Varecia variegata | reverse complement strand
TAAATAATGAGTTTTTGGAAGTATGTGGAATATTTATATCATATTAAGAATATAATCTGCTATGCATCTTACATAAAATACTAAAGGACTGTATATGTTTCTAGCAATATTTTGCTGACATTTTTTATTATTTTTGGTAGAATTATTTATTTGTCTTCATATTTTCCACCTGAAAAATGGAAATCTATAAAAAAGGTGAAATTTGGGGTTTCCTGTCCTGTTTAAATGCCATTTCTCTAGGCAGAAGTTATAAATGAGAAAGAAATGCAATAATAAATCCGCCTTGTCATGTCACTTAGAATCACATAATTTGAATTTTTTGCTCTTGTAATATTTTCACTTACTCATAGACATTTTTGTGGTAGATGGATATTCATATTAAGCACTAACCTAGAGTAAGCTTTTATTTAAATGTTATATTTATTGTAAAAATAACATAAATTAGTTACTGAATTATCATACCTATTATAAACAAGCAACTCATGATCAATGGCTAATTAGGATATTACTTCAACTAAATCAGTTAAAATGGCTTATGGTCTGGGAAAAAAATCTGTAATGAGTTATTAATGTCCAATTATAAAATATAGTCTACATGAACTGTAGTTGTAATTAAATCCTGTTGAATGTCTTTTATTTTTTATATAGTTTAGAAAAGTTTTATTACTTCTAAGAAAATAACCTTCAGTGTCCAGCACAACAGATTCTGAAGATACAATATTCATAAAATATCTTTCTTAATCTCTAAGAGGAGCCCCCTGGAGAGGCAGTGACTCTGTTAGCACTGGCCTCTGGTTCAAGTGTTGGAAAAGGACTTCCATTAAGACAGTGTGAAGAAGATGATAAATTCTTCTCCCCCACACAAAGTATAAAACTGGACAAAATTGTCAAAAACCATCCTTTCAGGTTTAGCAAGTTTCCAAGGCAGATAACAAATTGAAAAGCATATATTCTTGGAAAATTATTAGAGTTTTGGGTAAGAGCAGTACTCTGTCGCCAACCAGCCTCGGGCTTTCCCATCAACACCCCCAGTTCAGCAGAGAAGAATAGTGGATTTACAAAGGTGGAGAAAGGGGAAGAAGATCAGAACCATTGCTTCCAGAGGAATGAAATTGATTTGTGGTGGTGCAAAAACTCTGCAGTATTGTAATTTAAAAGTGACAAACTTGGTAGAATATGAGAATGAGAAAAAAAAACACGCCTTTGATAACCTAACACAGCAGTCCCAGTTAGGGTAAGCAACAGACCCATCAGAAAATTAGGAAGAAGATCCTAGAAATAAGAGCCACAGAAGGGCTTAATGTTTTTAAGCACAAACTCTCACCAAATTATTGGTTGATCACTAAGCTGGGCAACCACTATTAAGCCAGGCTAAAAGAACATAGTAAGAAGGATAAGATGGAAAAAAAACTGAGCAGAGACATCAGCAACTACACACCATGGGGGAAAAGATTCTGTAGTTTGAGTCCAGGAAATCTATTTAAAAATAAAAATAAAACAGAATTCAGATACATTATCTATATTATATTATCTAAAATTTCTAGTTGTCAATAAAATATTACGAGAAATGCAAGGACACAGGAAAATGTTACCCATATTCAAGAACAAATGCAGTCAATGCAAACTACTTCTGAATAGGCACAGATACTAGATTTAATAGCCAAAGACTTCAAAAAGAATATTATAAGAATGTTCAAAGAATTAAAGCAAAATATAAGTGTAATCACTTAACACAGAGAATTTCAAAAAAGGAAAATTAACTATAAAAGAAAATTACATAGAAATTGTAGAGTTAAAAAGAACAAAAGCAAAAATTTACTAGATTGTCTCCAACAGTAGTTATGAGATGGCAGAAGAAAAATCAGTGTACTTTCAGATTGATCAATAGAAATTATTCACTCCATGGAACACAGAGAAAAAAAATTGAAGCAAAATAAACAATGCTTCTGTGACTTGCATAACAATCTTAACCATTACAACATGCATGTAAAGGGAGTCCTAGAAGAGTAGGACAGAGAAAATATTTGAATACATAATGGCTAAGAGCTTTCATTAATTTTGAAAGCATATTATTCCAAATAATTTATGTAGATTCTCCAACTCTTAAGGAAATGGAATATAACTCCTCATACCTTAGGTGTAGGCTACATTAGTGTCTTTCTTACAAAGAGTGCAATATGTTATGGGAGGGAAAATAAAGTACATTTATAATGGAGAAACTTTATGAATATTACCTTTAGGTAGCCAGGTAATCAAGGTTAGCATCAACAATAATAAGTCATATTGATAGGATTTGCCCTTACTATGGTGTAATGAGAAAGGTAGTCTGTTGGTATAGTTTTCCTCCCTAAGATAGGTTATCCCAATCTAATCATGAGAAAAGCATCAGACAAATCTCAATTGAAGGCCATTTTGCAAACTATCTAACCAGTAATTGTCAAATTTATACAAGTCATCAAAAACAAGAAATGTCTAAGAAACTGCCAAAATCAAGAGAAGCCTAAGGAGACATGACTACTGAATGTCATATGATATCCTAGATGAGATCTTAGCATACCAAAAGGACATTAGAGAAAAATTGAGGAAATATGAATAAAATATGGACTTTAGTTAATAATAATATATCACTATTGGTTCATTAATTCTGATAAATGTACCATACTTACGTAAGATGTTAAGCCACTAAGTTCATTGTAATTTGTTACAGCAGCAAAAGCAAACCAATACATGCCTCCAGTAGCACTGTATGAGAGTTTGTTTCTCTACATCCTCACCAACACTTGTTATAATCAGTCTTTTCAATCTTATTATTCTAATCGCTACCTAGTAACATCTCCTTGTGGCTATAATTTGCAGTTGCCTGTAAATAATGGTGTCAAACATCTTTGCATGTGTTCTCTGACATTTGTATATATTCTTTGTTTAAGTGTTTGTTTAAATACTGTCCTCATTTTTATTAGGTTAATTTTCTTATACAGTTTCAAAAGTTCTTTCCTTATTCTGTATATAAGTCCTTTATCAGATATATGTAAATATTTTCATCCATTCGGTGGCTTGTCTTTTCATGTTTTTAATGATGCTTTTTGAGGAATGCTAAAAAATTGATGAAGTCCAATTCAACAACTCATTTTTTCATGGATCATTCTTTTGATAATATATCTAAGAAGTCTTTGCCTAATAAATGGATGAAGGAACCGTTGAAGGAATAATCTAATAATGGCTTATACTCTGCCAGTGTAGCTTATGTTTTTCTCATGCAAGTAGTTTACATACCCTGTACTAACCCCTTTCCACTCCCAAACTTAATAAGTAGTCATTCTTTATAAGTAGTCTTCCTAAGTTTGGTCTTTTGTAGTAAAATAGGTTAACTAAAAATACTCATATTATTTGTGCAGAGAAGGAAAGGACCATATGTTTCAAATCATGAGCCTTATCCCCAAATAAAGAACATTAGGAAGTAAAATATTCTCTCAACAAGTCTTCCAAACCATGGGTATATACTAATTTTTTTTTCTTCATAGATTCTTCCCTCTTCACCAGATTTCTTCAACTAGGTTGAGGTAGGGAATAAATGTACTTAAGGACAAATCATCACTATTTCAAAATATTAGCACTAAATTTCCCTCATCTCAATAATATCTTGTAGATTTTTAAATTTTCAGACAAATGTAGCTAAAGGAAAACAGAAAAGAACAAAAATCAATTAACCCTGCCTGTATCATGTTGATAATGTAGAATTATTAAAGTTTTGTTTTTTTTTTTTTTTTAGAGTAGAGAATAAGATAAAACGTGCTATGTGAAGATTAATCTCATGGTCTGTGTGCATGAGATAAATTAATGCTTGTGGGAATGACAATAAGTTAATAGATATCTGTTAAGAAATAATTCTACAACAATCCCAGACTGACCTGATCTATACAGGCATATTGAATTTGAAGGAATAAATGTTTGATTGAAAAATGAGGTAGAGGATGATCAGACCAAAGTCAATGAGAAAATGGATTATAGTAAAAATTGGAAAGTCTGAGTAGATATACTATGTAAAATTCTCTGTGATCTGATCCCAAAAAGCATCTCCTCCCTTTCCTTCTCCTCCTCCTCTACTCAATCCTAGAGCTTCTACCAAAGAGAATTACATGTTGTTTTCTAATTATGTCATGAGCTTTTTATCTCTGAGGACATTTACTTGAGATACACCCTACACTTTGGAATTCACATAACTTCTACATTCCACTGGACCATTTAGAGTAGTATATTAATAAATAGGTATTTCTTAAGTTACTGCTTGAAGAGATTGTGCTAGGTAGAGTTTGACAAATGATATGGTAAGAGTATGAAAATACATACTGCAAGAGCACCTATTGCCATTATGTAGGCAAAGACCAATGAGGCTGGGGACATAGAAAATGGACAGGGAGACCTTACTTCAATGATTTTATTCTTCAATGTCCATTTTTCCAAATTTGTCTGAAAAAAATCACCAGGAACTACTTGAGTTTCAACGTTAGAAAATGATTTTGGCATATATACGGAGAAAAAATTGACGGGGGTTGAGTATCAGCAGATGGAATAGTTGGGAGAAATAACTTAGGTATTTGGAGTTGTATGACTGAAGATACTGAGGAAAATTTTATGATATATATTTGAGGAGCAGCATAAATGACACCTACTTCTTGAGACTTTCACTGATCAGTTTTAGGTAAAAAGAATCTCTCTCTTGCTTATGTGGCTTAACACAAATTGCTATGAATGATCGTTATTTGTTTATATTTTATATCACCATTTTCCAGACACACAAACACATGTGTGTCTGTGTGTATGAATGTGTGGGTGTATGTGGGTGTGTGTATGCACATGTGCATGTGTATATTTGTTTGTAAGTTCTCTGTGGATGCAAGATAAGTTGATCCAGAAATTAAGCGTTGTGTGGAGTTGTTGCTCAACTACTACTTACTGAATATTTAAATAAACTTAACCTACATGATTATAAGGGTAACTATTAAAAGAAAACTGGTTAAGGATAGATCTGTGTAATTGGCTGGAATTCAGCTTCAGGGTTCTGACTGAGTCACTAACTGTTCTTTTTAACCATTTTACTATTTTTTCGCAAGTGTAAAATGAGAATAATAATGGTTACCTGCCTCAAAGGGGTGCTGTGAGGACTAGCTAGTTGACAGTTTTGAGCTATTTTAAAGATGGAAGGTACTATAAATGCTACAAGGAAAGTTCTTAAAAGCACAATGGAATAAAACCCTTGAACCAGAGCTTTAGGAAGGTTAGTATGCTTTTTAGGCTGGCAATCTTCTACTGATAAAGAATTCTATGGGAAATTAACTCCACAACATTCTTTATTTTCTGGCCTCTTTTCTATTTCTTCTTCTGTAGCTAATATCTGCCTAGTGACTCTATTCAACAGGAAAGTTCCAGTTATGCCATTTGTCGAAATAGACCTTACTTATAAAGAAAGAAATGCAATGAAGCTTATAAAATTATCATTAATCACATTAGAAAATTTAGTCTCTTCAAAGACAGCACTATATTCAGAAATTACCAGAACTATTTTAAAATTCATTTTATCATTGGAAATTCAAGAGCATAGTTGCAGATGCTTAGAAACAAATGTTCATTTTTTGTGTAGGAATATCTTCAATAAATTTCCTAAAGTATAAATATCAGAACTGGATTAGAACTTCATTTTTCAAAACAATTGCATGTTGTTTTCTTCTAAATGCTAAACAAAATATTCAAAACTCTGAAGGAGAAATTATTTTGTATAGTCAATCTTACTGAGAATATTTATACATTTTATGCATTTACATACCCTGTTTTGAAAACCAAAATCCATACACATATATGTTAAAACAAAAGAACTGCATGCCAGAAAATTTTTGTGAGAAGAAAATGTCTATAAATGAAACATAATTATCAATTTTACATGTGTTTTACAAAAACTGAGATACATCTTCACCATTCTACATTCTATAATTTAGAATATTAGTACATGAGACTGACTTTTCAAACTTTATTAAGAACAAATGAAAAAACAAATACTATAAAAAGTCAAATTTCTAGGTAGAAAAAGCATTCCCTGTCATCAATTCATTAGTTCTTTCCTCAAAGACCATATTATACATTAATTGTTAGGGTTTCAACTTGAATAGTGATGTCATAAAGGGCATATATATTTCTTTTTTTTTTTTTTTTTTTTTTTTTTTTTTGAGACAGAGTCTCACTTTGTCGCCCGGGCTAGAGTGAGTGCCATGGCGTCAGCCTAGCTCACAGCAACCTCAAACTCCTGGGCTTAAGTGATCCTACTGCCTCAGCCTCCCGAGTAGCTGGGACTACAGGCATGTGCCACCATGCTCGGCTAATTTTTTTGTATATATATATATTTTAGTTGGCCAGATAATTTCTTTCTATTTTTAGTAGAGACGGGGTCTCACTCTTGCTCAGGCTGGTCTCGAACTCCTGACCTCGAGCGATCCACCCGCCTCGGCCTCCCAGAGTGCTAGGATTATAGGCGTGAGCCACCGCGCCCGGCCTATATTTCTTAAATATATCATTGTACATGATTAAAATATCAGAACAGAAAACCCAAAGTCAACAATATATTTTCTTATTTTTATCATTTAGTAAGATATTTTAATCTTAAGTATGAATTAATATTGTTCATTAAAAGTATATTCTGTTTTGAAAGACCAATGGTTCATTAGCTATTAGATCAATAGATTCATTGGATCCTCAGTAAATATCTAGAAATTAGGTACACACTAGGGTGAATACATTAAAATGATCTGACCATAACCCTAGAAGCCAGTGATTTGGTTACGAACAGAAAATTAACAGATGTGGGCATATTAACAAACAATTAAGTAATAAACTGTGTTTGTGACTCTAGTACAAATTTGTCATGTAAAAAAACTAGAAACGAACTTCGTAAAGAAAATAGACTTTAGAACAATTACCGTAATTTGAGTGTGCTAATGAAAGAGGAATGGGCATTTGGGTAATGTTTAAGTGCAAGCTGAAAGGTAAAGAATTTAAAAATCCACATTTTATAAGTGGAGAGTAGTTGGGATAGACAAAGAATCAAATGTAATTTTCATATGCCAATAGACTTAAATTAGGTATGTTAGATGTAAATTCTTGGAAATTTTATAAATAGAATGCAGAGCAATAGAGCATTTGGGTGTGTTAATCAACACTGTATTTCTAGTCCCTAAAACAGTTCTTCCTTAGTGTAGGAGCTCAATACGTATTTGTTGAGTCGATAAATAAAAGATGGATTCATAACTTGAAGTGGTAAGCAGCATGGATCAATTGTAGGTCCTTAAGCCATCGGAGTAGCAAGATGAAATGTGTTTAGAAAGCTTATTTTGGCAGTGGCTATGTGAGATGACACTAGAAGAATAATTACATGGCACTGTTGACGGAACCATTTCTATTGGAGATTGTTGCTTCACTTGGCCATGTTTAGAACATCTCATCATCTATGCTTTCAAATGCAAAAAAATCAACATTACAAATACTATCAATTGAATCAATCTGACATTTATGCCTTATGATATCTTGCTGAGCTATCACAGAATTTGCATTATACATAAGCAGTGAACCAAGAAGGAAAGGCTTTGTATCCACTACATTTGGCAGCAAAACTATATAAAACAAATCTGTTCTACATTTATATTAAAGTCTCTGTGCCCACAGAAAATGGTGGGCCAAAGAAGAAAAAGTGTTTGTTCCAGAATTTTAGTTTTAAAACAAATAAAAACAAAACAAAGTGACAAAAAAGCATTCTACCCTTTTATCATAAATATACTTGTCAACATAGAGCCTAATTTTGAAAGGATCTTAAAACAAGAGGCATGACATTTAAATATTTGTTTTGGTGATGATTGAAAAGTAAGATAGTAATTAATTTCTTCTTATGTTTCGATTTTGTCTTACTTTTATGGCATCAAATAAGTTCAGAGTTGTTATAATCTAGATGTTTACTTTACTATCATTATTATTACTAAAAATTGTGAATGCTATTATAATTGCATTTGCAATAATTTAATTTGATACTGATAATAGTACTTTTCACATACATTATTTCAATTAGCCTCAATGAGCAAGTTGTTTGGGTGAGCAATGTATTATTATCTTCATTTTATAGATGAGGAATCTACTAACTAAGACACTGGATAGTACCATATCACCCAATTATTCCAGGCTAAGGTCTTTTAACTCCTCATTTATTTTACTCAACCACACTTCTATTCCTCCTACTGCTTTGCTTTCACTAGGGACTTCTTTTCTTCCTTTAATTTCTTGCCAAAGTTAAAATTTATCATTGAAATACTGTGCTTGTCCAAATTCATTATTGATCTAATTGAGAATGAAACATTTTGTCTAAGTTTTAACACATGAAATTCTACTTTATGTACAAATTGGGAGCAGAAGAACCATTTTAGATGATTTAATTATTTCTTTACAAAAACATCTATACTATAACATAGCCTGATCATTTTCCTCACTGTTCTGATAGAATATAACTAAGAAGCAAATAAGATTCACTGCATAATTTTCAAAAGTTTTTCTGAAGACATATTTTTAACTTATACATATCTTTAAGCCTTGGTGTAGATAGTCCTGTGCTGTACTAACTTGTAATAAAGTGAGATAATTAACAAATCACAAATATTGTTACTGTACAGATAAGTTATTTTCTTCCTTCTTCATTTATTTGACTAATCAATATTAAATTTTCCAATATTAGTTCATTTATACAAGGGTTTCAAGTTGTCATTTGCTCCACAGTTGGAATTGTTACTTTTTCTTATAGTATTAATTACCACACCAGGGGGTTAAAAAAAGGAAAAAATTAGCTCCTACGTCGAAACCTCTCTTGCTCTCACATAATAGAAATAAAACAAATTGAGCAAATTATTAAATTATCATACTATTTTATAACAGAGACAAAAGAAAATCATCTCAAATGTACACAATTACTCTAGCAAGAATTGACTAAAACCTCATTAAAGCAATTAACATAATTAAGAAAAAATATACTTCGTTGAAGATGGTTCCTTGATTCTGGGAACATCAAGAAAGCAAATTTTGAATATGTTCATTCAAGCACAAAGATATTTTTTGTCTGGTTTTAATAAGCCAAAAAATCCATATCTTGGATATGAATGAATCAGGTTGTCTTCCTGGAATGATGCTTTCACATATTCAGATCACATAGCGACTTTCCTTTTTCTGATTCTATGCTTACCAAACACATTTCTGATTGTAATTTGACTTTTAGTCTAGCATAAGTACAGATAGCATCTTAGTCATATTTGAGTCTTTAATATAGCTTGCTGAAGAAGAGAAAATGTGCTGATCTACCTTTGAGTTCAGGCATTAAACATCTGTCTCTGGGGACTTTTTTAATGTGAGCATTTTCCCATAAGACAAATCTATTCTTAGTCTGTTGATACATCCAGTCCTTGTGCTTGCCAGCGCTAAAGAACTGACTGCAGGCAGCTGCAATGAACACTCAAAAATAATGAGAACAGATGAGGCATCTTGGAGAGAGCCAACGCCTTTCTTGCAACTCATGTGCCCAAGGCAACTTTTATTTCAACTTCAGAATTGAACATTTACTATGTATTCAAAATCATGCTAATTGTTCCTGAGAATTCAGTTAGAAAACTTAGGCCTTTTTCCAAAGAACTTAAAATCTCACTTATGAAATAATTTTATTCTTGTTTTATGAAAGGCAGTGATTGAGAAGTCTAAGTATGAAAGGCAACATAGTGTTAAGATTAGAATATCATCATAAGAGTAAAAGCATGTCAGCCCCTTTATTTTATATTAACAGGTGGAGGAAAACTGTTCCCTTTCTATTTCTAAGCAGTGACTAGATCGACCATCTTAAATCATATTTGGTAATCCCTCTGTTAAAAACACTTTAATGGGCTCCTATTGCACTTAGAATAAAATGCAGTATTTTTAATGTGAGCTTGTATCTGTCTTGTGCCTAACTGTCTGGGCCCATCTCACACCGCTTTATCCTTTTCTTACTACTCTGAAGTTACAATGGCCTTTTTCCTGTCTGAGATCAGGTTCAGGGAAAACAGACTCTGAGCTACAGCCTTGGGCTCAGGAGGCTTGTTGTGGAGTTCTATTGGAGATGCAAGGAAGTGAAGAAGGAAGCAGTATTAGGCAAAAGGAGAAGTTGAATAGGTATGCAATTAAAACAAAGCTTCAGTTGGTCACACAGGGAGCTCTGGGGCTTGGATGGCCCTTCAGAATCATTGCAAATTGAGGCAAAAATCATGGGTCTATGCCTCTATCCTGAAGGTGGAATCTGGGTAGTTCCTTACAACATTCACTATATTTGATTTATCTTGAACAGAACATCTCTTACACTCAGGACTTTTTCACATGTTTTTCTCATCATTTAGCCTGGAATGCTGCTCTTCTCCACTACTCTACCACCATTGCCTGAAAGTTTTACTTCACTTTTCAGGTCATCTTGGAAGAATAAATTTCTCAGAAAGCTTTTCTCTGACCCCTGAGTCTAAATTACATTTTTATTTTAAATTCTTTCATAGCAGCTAGTACTTTGCTTTGATATATAATTATTAAAATGTGTACTTATATATTTCATATGTGTTATTTCTGTTTCTCATCTCCATTTGTATTATATTGTAATCTGCAAGAGTTTAACTAATATCTTTAAAAGAAAGAATGAGTCCTTGTTCTTCTCTCCCTTAGGTTCTAGTAATTGCTGACATTTCCCATGCATTACAATGACTGAAATTTAACTCTTCTTCTATTTTTCTTATAAATTGTGTGCTGTTCATATTAGAATTATCTTGGTTATGCTAACACAGAACTTCTCACATATGGCTTACGGTAGAATCACCTGGAAGCCTTCTAACATCTCAGAATCCTGGGTCCTGACCCCAATGTTTCTGCTTCGGTACATCTGGGTTAGGTCCCTGCATTTGCATTGATGCTGAGGCTACTGTTACAAGGATAGTTCTTTGATAACTGTATGAATATGCAGACACAGAGGCATCCATTTCCAATATTCAATATTATAAAAGACAAAATCAAGAAATTTTAGAAATTTGTGTTTGGAAATGTAGGTAAATTGAATTAGAATAGTCTCTTATACTTTAGAAGAAACAAGTGGATCAAAATAAAACAGTTCATTAATGTATGGTATGTAGCAATAAATATTACTTATTGAATATAGAAGGATCCTATCTTTATCTGTTATGTTTATCTTCATTTGTAAATCCAGCAAAAGAAAATATCTATGTATTCTATGTATTTGTTCTTTACAGAAGCAGCTATAAGTTCCAGAAAATTATTTTTTAAGCACAATAAAATCTTTCTTCTTAAATTTAAAATTAATGTTTATACAATTTAATAAATTAATATTTTTAAATGTTATAGTATTCATTATTGATAAAATATTTGAAAGCATAAGTAAATGTTTTCTTCCTCAGATAAAATATTTTTAAAAACCATAAATGAGCTAGTTAAAAATGTTAAATAAAGGGTAGCTGTGGATTTAATCTACTTTTAACTCAAGTGTAAAATAGATTATATTTATTAATATTTTTGTTTAAATATATATAGTAAAATTCACATTTTTAAGGTACAGATCCCAGTTTTAACACTACTAACATAAACAGGATTTAGAAGAATTCCATTACCCTGAAAAATTCTATGTAACATTTGCAGTCTAATTTTCACTTATGAAATTACAACTATTAAGGTCTATATTTTTAGAGTTTCAATACATGTTGGATACTGATTTTTGCGTCCAGCATATTCATTCTATTTCCTGGATTTTAAATATAATTTTTAAAATCCAAATCATTATTCAAATCAGAAATCCAAACCTGGGCCAACAGCAGAGATACCAGAAACCTATTCTGAAGTTCATGTTAGCCTTTTTATTGACAATTTTGGAGTGTACCTTTTGAGATTGTTATGTATCCATCAAATCACAATTCTCTATTTTGACCTAAATACATTGTGTAAAACTTTGTTGAATATTTCCTGAAATACAGGTATTTACAGCATTGCTTGAATCTATTTGTGTGGTGACCTTATAAAAATTTGTCTAGTTTAGATTAGTATATTTTCTTTTGTTTCTAGATCCTTTCAAAGTATCTTTGTGCAATAATAATCACTTCCAAATTTTTAGTTTGTACTGATGTAGTGATTACTAGCCTACACTTTAAAAGATTCAACTTCCTCACATTTGAATAAATTTACTAATGCAATTTTCTATCTCTTTTCTCACTAAAATTACTATGATTGACAATAATTCTATCACATCCAAAATCTAAGTCCTCTGCATTGCAATCCAAGTATTCCTAGAATTTTATCTTTTCCATTCATTGCTGATCTCCTCCAATATCTTCACCTACACAAGACTTTCATAATCTTTTATTCTTAGAATAATTGTTGCATAAATTCAAATTATTCAAAAAAATAATTTTCTGGAACTTATAGCTGTTTTCTCTTGACAAACAAGAATTTTTTTAAAAAGTTTTAACATTCTAACCTCATTTATTTACTATTACTATTGTTATTTTTCAAGCTAACATTATTCCATTTGACTTATGCTTTAAGGCTTGGGATCCACTTTTGCTTGATTCTATCCCTGGTCAAACTAAAATTCAATAGTTATTTCTCTCTTTGTAAGTTTTTCCAAGTCTCAGGCAATTCTGAATATTAGTCTTCCTAACACTATCCTTATAGAAATTTATCACTGATGTTTAGATGGGCATAAGATATATGCCCTGTTCCAAAATTATCTTTTTAAAATGAGTGAATATACATTTATAACTTCACATGCTAAAATGAAAAATAAAGGGTTCGGTCTGTTTGGATTGTGTTTTTACAAAAGACCTGTCTGACTACCTAATATTTAAACTAAGAATTGAAGGATGGAAAAAAATACATAGAGTTGGAGGGAGAGTATCAGGCAGAGGGAATCATAATATGGACAAATCTAATGTGGAAATAAGAACCATATGTCAATAGGCCATAAATATGGTGAACAAAAAGGTGGCCTTAATAATTGGAAGGTACTTGGGGACAGATGACTTAGGCTTCTCAGGCAGTGGTGAGGAATTTGTGTTTTCTTCTAAGAGTAACAGGAAGCCATTAAAACATGAGAAACAGAAATACGACAATGTCTAATTCACATTTTGTTTGTTCCAGAAGATGAGATCACTCACTTTAAGGAAACTATAGTTGAAAGATTGTCAGGCCAGAGGAGGTATAAAATAAAACTCCCAATGAACTTAAAGAAATTAATAATAAACATTTCAAATTTTAGAATACACTTATTCATGGGACACCAAATTCTGATGACAACTGTATCAGTTAAGTAGGACTTTACTACCTATTCTAACACAAAAAGTGTAATATATAGCCTGGGAGTGGGAGAAAAGTAGTGAAGGAATAAGCTGGGGAAACAGGCCTTAATGTAGGAAGAGGAAAGATTTGAATCAGATGAGGGTTTTTATATTTTTACTGTTTTAAATATCAGAGTGGACATAATTTTCAGTATCTATGAGTAACAATAGACTATGGGACCCACAATCGAGTTTATCCCAGGAAGAGTATAAACTTGATATCAGAGCATGAGTAAAGGGGACTGGCAACAACAAATGAATTATTTTATTTACATCTTATTGAACCTATCTCTGTAAATAAATACTACGTTCGTATGTCAAAACCACAGGATGCAATTAGTCTTTTCGTAAATGGAACTCAAATTATTTTTATGTCATCTAAGCAAGAGCTCATTACTTTTGAATCTGAGGTTTGGCATGTTCATAGACTGTGAGTACCCCACGAACTCCATTGAGATATACACTTCCTAGAGATGGGCTTTGCCATTCTTGCTTACTCACTGCACCCTCAGTGCTTTGAAGAATGCCTTGAACATATTAATAGCACATGACTCAATATTGAATCACCTTGAACAGACTATGCAGAGCTGTCTTACCCCTATTAGCCTCAGGAATTTTCAAAATAAAACTTTCTTATTATGTAGTTAAATTTGGAAATCAAAACTACAGCCAAAATCCTTTTAAGAAAAATTTGCACAAACCCCATTCTAAAATATTTTAAGATAAAAAAATTGTTTTAGCAAAATAGAGCAAAACTCATTTACAAGGAATTTATTCAGATCTCCTCTGGGTAAAGTACTATTTATGATACTATAGAACATGTAAACCTGCAAAACTGCAGTCCTATCTTTAATGATCTAAGAATTTAATTGTCTACTGAGAGTGTTAAGATTAACGTTAGCTCATTTGTCAGGATTAATTCCAGTAGATTAGGGGAAAGTACTTTGCATGATTCCATGGAACATGTAAACGTGTACAAGTCAGTCATAACCCCAGAGGCCTGAGCATTTAATAGTTAAATTGGAAAATTGTGAGCACCTACGGCAAATTGCTAAGTCCATTTGATTGAGGGTCCTACATTAGATTCAGTCCTTAAGGCAAAGACTACAAGCAGACAAGCTGATTAATTAATAATAACTAATATTACAAGAGTGCAACTTGGTGACTGTCATAAAAAAAAAAAAAAATTGTTTCACAGTCCAGGCTCCGGTTTGGGGTCAACAGGAATAGGTAAGTAAAATAGAAAAAGGCTTTTCATTAAACTTCTGTAAGACATTGGTGCTGAAAGCACCAATGGTGCTTCCTTTGGTGCTCAACTGGAAGTATAAAGTTCTCAAGAAAGAAAGTGCTGCCCTTTAATTTCTGCTCCAAATAGAACATGGCTTTCATACAAAAATAATGCCTTCGTTGATACCCAGAGAAGTCCAGAATATTGGGAGGAACAGCAATGTTCAGTGAAGGTTGGTAATCACTAGAAAAATTCTGCATAGTCCACAGGAAGCAAAATGGGTGACTGAAGAAAAAGTTATATATGCCAGAAAACCACAGTATTGGTACCTCA
>JAQIFY010005539.1:0-10967 GCA_028533085.1 Varecia variegata | reverse complement strand
CCCCGGCGGGAGTTGACGCGGCGACTCGGGCAGAGTCGGGCGCTGCTGCTTCAAACCCGGAGGCCCCAAAGGTGTGGGACCCCGCGGAGCCCGGCCCGGGTCGGGACACCTGCGCAGAGACCCTCCCCACCCCCAAGGACAGGGCCTGGGGGGCCGCTCGGCGAGACCCCAGGTTGGGGTGAGTCCGGGCCGGGGGGTGCTCTCGGGGGCGGGGGGGCTCGGACAGGACGGAGACGCTCGCGGGGTCGGCGGACGGGGACCCAGCGGATGGGGACCCAGCGGATGGCCCTCTGTCCGGCCGTCCCTCTGTCCCTCTGTCCCTCTGTCGGCTGTCTGCAGCGGACCTGCTGTGTCCTTGGCCCGTGCGAGGGGTGGCGGCCACCTGCCCCCTCCGGCAAGGTTGGAGTCAGACCCGCACGTCCTGCCCCCGCGGTGGGAAGGGGCTACATCCCGGTGGGTTAGGGTTAGGGTTAAGGTGGGGCCCAGGACAGTGGGGCGGCGGGAAGGTGCCCTCTGCGCTCCCCACACGCCTCATTGGGTTTTGAAATGAGAAGTTACTCATTTTGCCATCGTGACAAAATTGCTAAATAAAGAGAGAAAAGTGCACTGCTGTGCAGAGAGCAGGACAGGCCGGCGGAGGTGTGACCCCCAGCCGGGGTGTGTGCCAAACACAGGAAGAAGAAGGGGCAACGCCAGGTGTTTCCTTACCTAAAAAAAAGTCACCGTTTCGCACGAGAAACACCCTCTGGCCCCAGGAGACGCGCACAAGTGTCCAAGGGAGAGGAGATGGCACCCGGGGCGGGAGATGGCATCGAACACTGAGGAAGGAACCGTTTCTGGGTGGTTTGAAGACAGCCCTGGTGAGACCCACGGAGGAGTCTAAGTGGAGACTTTGTTGCTACGGACCTTAGAAGACACTTGCCAAGCAGACACCAAAGCTGGGCCATGGCGTCCCTGTCAGCAGCAGCGGGGTGTGCCGAGGTGGAGGAGAGTCCAGGACGTCAGGCTGTGCAACAGCACAGTGAGTTCTGGGGAGGGCAGGGCACAGGGTCAGTGTGTCATGTGTCTTCTCCCCACACAGCCACACTGCGTCTACTAGAAAGGAATTCATGTCAGCCATTTACATCATAGTATGAATTTCTTGCTAATAACTGTATTTCCTTGAAAATGTTAATGGAATATTTTAGATATACAGAAAAGTAGAGAAAATAATATAATGGAAACTCACACACCTGCCACTGGGAGTGTCAGGTGACAATCATTTCATCAGAATGAAGTAATAAGCTCTAGGGCGCAGCCTCAGCCCCATCCCAACCTCGGTTTATTTCTCCTCGTGGTAACTGCTCTTCTAAAGCAGCGTGTTGCCCTGAGTGTGCTGGCGTGCCCACATCCTAGTACTGGTTTATCCATAAACAATGTGTAGCATTGTTCTGTGTGCTATAGAATTTGCATAAATGGGATCAAATTGTATGATTCCTTTCTCACCCCACATGATGTTTTTGGGATTCATTTGTGTTAATGCACGTGTCTGTCATTCACTCACGTACCTGCTGCGTGAGAGGAATGAGCCATGGTCTATTTATCCTCTCATCTGCCGAGTGGCACTGGCTGCACCACTGGGTGCATGGCCTCACCGCGCTGCTCACTGTGGTCATGTTCATCTGCATTTCTAGGCATGTGAAGGCCGGGGCGGCATTTTCAGCTTATTCCCGTCCACCATTTTGCCGGAATGGGAACTCTCTACCCGACACTCCAATATGAGATTTGTTCTAGGACGTTCTAGCTTGAGAGACTTTACATCGCACTGACCAGATTCTGGGAGCCCTGCCGTGCCCTGAGTAGACGCAGGCAACTATCTGGAAGGGAGCAGACCCACGATCCTACCCCTAGAGGTCTGAGGAGGACAGCGTGAGGCACCAGGAGGCATCACCAACTCTGCCAGGCCTGTTGGAAAGGCTGAGGTATCAGCTTGGCCTTAATAAAGAAATGCAGATTGAGTTAATGGACAGATGACCCACAGTCCAGAGGGAGAAGGCCGGACCTGACAGGAGGCAGCGGGAATGCAGGGAAGGGCGGATGGGAGAGGATACGGACAGACCCAGAAGGGACCCAGTGGTGGATGGGGATGAAGGAGGAGCTCAGGGTTGTGCCACAGTCCTGACGTGGTCCACTTGGTGGTGGTGGAGTTGTGACAGACAGACGCTGGGGCACAGAGTTATGCTGCAGGGAAGTAACAAGCTCATGCTGGAATATACGGATTCAGAGGACCAAACGGTGGTATTTCCAGGAGGCAGCTGAGTGCACAGGTAGGTGGCCTGGACAGAGATAGAGATGTAAAAAATGATAATAATAGGAGATCCACTTCTGAGATAGCTCAAGGAGCTCCACAGACCATTCCCCAGCAAAATAAGCAAAGCTTGCAAGAACTGTAAAAAGCCCCAACAATTAACGTCTCTGGAAATTGTCCTAAGGGAATACAGCAAATGAAGAAGTATTTATTCAAGCACGTCCACTAAAACCGGGTAAGAACAGAGAGAGTCTGTGGCGTTTGAGCCATGACCTACTCCTTCTCCTTACCCCAGCTTGATGTGATGGAAGCTTCACTCCAGACAGGTGTGGCCAAGAGGATGGGGCTTGCTGTGCCCTCAGCTCCCAATCAAATGTTACCGTGTCTCAGCAGGAGCAGGCCACCAGCCTTTCTCATCCCCTCCAACTCCCCGTGGAAGAGGCTGAGTTCCTGATCGGTGTGGCCAAGAGAAGAGGCAAGAGGCTCCCTTCCTCCGCCCAGCTTGTAAGGTGGAGGCTCTACCCAGATGGGGCAGGCTGAGAATACTGGGGACCTGGTCACCCATGCACCAGCTCAGCTGTGGAGCAGAGATTCTCCACCAGGAGAAGGAAGCCCAAAGACCATAGGCTGCTGCCCTGCCCAGTGCCCAGAGCAGTGGCTCAGAGAGCTCCAAAGTTCTCCCCAAAGAAATTTACTTTATTTGAAACAGAGTTAGAGGAAGTTCAAGCCTAAGAGTACTCTTGAAAACAACAGTTCTTAATTAGCAACAGGCTGTTACTATGGGCCAGCTAGTTTGCTGGGCAGAACCAAGTAAAGAGACAGCTAAGGGGGCCCTCCTGGGTCAGAACAAACCTTGAAGACTGGCCCCCAAAACTATTCCTGCCTGAATTTAATTGGATCAGCCTGCTGAGAAATTTAGGCCCCAGGGCACAGTGAAAAACCATAGAGCAATCAGTAGGTAATTAGTGGACTTAACAGGCTGGGTGTCGTGGCAAGTGCGCCAGACAGTTTAACAGAGATCAGAGAAAGACAGTGGTGCAGAGCCCTGCCCAAGCCACTGCATCCCAGGGGGACACACGCCCAGGGCTGAGCCCACTGAGAAGGCCACCACAGGCTTCCTGCTATGGGGAAGTAGACTTTACCAAAGGAGCCTAGCCAAGTGACAAAACAAATAGACAAGCAAATAACAAGAAAAACAAGTCCTAGAGGGATTGGGGGAATCAGTGTCCAGAGTTACTACAATGTGTTATACAAAATGTCCAGTTTCCAACAAAAACTAGGGGGTGTGCAAAGAAATAGGAATGTACGACCCATGCAAAGGGAGAAGAGCCGGCAGTAGAAACTTTCCATGAGAGGGACCGGACATCAGACTTAACAGAGACGTCAAAGTAGCCATTATAAACATGTTCAAAGGACTGAAGAAAACCACGCAGAAGGCAGTGAAGGAGGCTATGAAGACAATGAGACCATCAGTAGAGAGACTCAAACAGACATGATCAGTAAGGAGGTAGAAGTTATGAAAGAGAATCACATAGAAATTCTGAAGTTGAAAAGAACAATAATAGAAATGAAAAATGTGTTAGAGGAGGTCAGCACTAGATTAGAATCGACAGAAGAGAGAATCGGTGAATTTGAAGGTACACTGATAGAGTTTATGCAGCATGAGTGGCAGAAAATATATTGAGGGAAAATAGAGAGAGTTTCAGAGAAATGTAGGACAACTTTAAGCACATCCACGTACTTAGGTTTACTTGACAAGAAGAGAGGGAAAAACCACAGAAAAATATTTGAAGAAATAATGACTACAAATTCTCCAAATGTACTGAAAACATTAATCTATACACCGAAGAAACGCTATGAATTCCAAGTAAAATACATGCAAAGAGATTCACACTTAGACTCATCATAGGAATAATGCCGAAGCCAGAAACCAAAGAGAACATTTTGAAAGCAGCAAGAGAAAGAAAAAAAAAAAAAACCCCAAACACCTTCATCCCGTGCAAGGGACACCAGGAAGATTAACAGCTGACTTTCCCCCAGAAGCCATGGAGGCCGGAAGGTGATGGGACAACACACTCGGGCACTGAAGGAGAGAAACACAAACCTCACATCTGGATTCTCATCGCCAGACAGTTGTCTTTCAGAACGAGGGCCACATGAGACATCCTCGGATAAACAGAAACCAGGACAACTCCTGGTGAGCAGACCTGCTTTGGAAGAAATGCCGTTCAAATCAGGAGGAGCAGCTGGAACAGAAGACTGGCACGTGCCGAACCCAGCGGTTCTGACTGGGAGCCCTGCACCCAACGGCAGGGGGGCACGTTCTTCCCAAGCTCTCGCAGGGGGTCTCCGGGACGGGTCACACACGAAGCTGTGAGCTAAGCCTCAGTCGCTTTCCAAGGATTCCAAGTAGGATCAGTGAGTACAATGGAGGGAAGTTAGAAATTAAAATCAGAAGGAAACGGGAAATTCACAAATGTGTGCACATGAAGCAACATATTCCTCAGTAACCAAGTGGATCAGGACGAAATCACGAGGAAGGTGAGAAAGCACTTTGAGATGCCTGGAAGTGGCCATGGCACAGCCCCACCCAGAGCCAAGCTGACCTCTTTGCACAAACAGAAATGAATATGGAATCTACAGAGACCCTGCATACAATCTTTTTTTTTTTTTTTTTAGACAGAGTCTCGCTCTGTTGCCCAGGCTAGAGTGAGTGCCCTGGCGTCAGCCTAGCTCACAGCAACCTCAAACTCCTGGGCTCAAGCAATCCTTCTGTCTCAGCCTCCCGAGTAGCTGGGACTACAGGCATGTGCCACCATGCCCGGCTAATTTTTCTATATATATATTTTTAGCTGTTCATATAATTTCTTTCTATTTTTAGTAGAGACGGGGTCTCACTCTTGCTCAGGCTGGTCTTGAACTCCTGAGCTCAAACAATCTGCCCTCCTTGGCCTCCCAGAGTGCTAGGATTACAGGTGTGAGCCACCGCGCCCGGCCCTGAATACAATATTGAAATCCAAAACAGTCTTGAAAAAGAAGAACAAAGTGGGAGTACGCCTGTTCCTTGTTTTAAAACTTAATCTAAAGCTTTGGTGATGCTGACGGCATGGTCCTGCCATGCTATAAGGATGGATCAGTGAGTCCAGAAATAATAAACCCTTAATTGGTTTTTGACAAAGGTCTTAAGATCATTTATTGGGGGAAAATAATAGTTTTTCAACTAATGGTGTTGGGATGACTGGATACCCACATGCAAAAGGATAAGTTTAGATTCCACTTGACACCATGTAAAGAATTAAGTCAAAATGGATCAAAGACTGTTAGAGCTAAAATGATAAAACTCCTAAAGAGAGAAACAAGTATAAATCTTTATGACCTTGGATTAGGTAATGGTTTCTTGAATATGACACTGAAATAGCAAGCCAACAACAGAGAAACACAGATACATTGGACTTCATCAAAATTAATAACTTCAGGACACTGTCAAGAGACCGAGCAGATAACCCACAGACGGGGACAGAATATTTGCAGACCAGATACCTGACAGTGGTTTCTGTCTGGGTATATAAGCATCGTATAAGCTACTACTACAACTCAATAACAAAGAGACAAACTAATTAAAAAACAGGCAGAAAATCTGAAGACATTTCCACGACAGTGTGTAAATGGCCAGTAAGGACGTGAGAGTATCTCCGTGTCCTCAGCCTTCAGGGCACAAAGACACAGCTCGCTCCCGCCACATGGCTGCAGTTGTTGTCCCGCAGGTAGAACAGCCGGAACTCTCGGCATTGCCGGCGGGAACCGCAGACGGCGCAGCCACTTTGGACAACCGTCTAGCGGGCCCTCGAGTGGTCAAATGCGGAGTTACCAGGTGACCCAGGGATTGCACCGGAGGTGCCAGCCCGGGAGAAGTGAGGGCGTGTCCGCGTGAAGAGTTGTCCCCTGATGCTTACGGCGGTGTTACTGTAAGAGCCACAGAGTGGAAACACCCAAATTTCTGTCCAGCGATGAACGAGTGGATGAACAGAACGTGGCGTGCTGTATCCCAGGATGTCACTCACGCGTGGAAGGCAGCCAAGTTCTTTCTGGTACAGGTGCACTGCGGGTGAACCTCGAACACTTGGTGCAAAGCAGAACAAGCCAGTGTCCCGGGACCACGAGCTGCATTAACGTGATTCAGTTGATGGGAAATGTCCAGAGCAGAAAGTGCACGTGTGATGGCCGGGCTGGGCGTGGGGGGTTCAGGGTGGGGGCCGGGCTTTCTCATCTCGGGTGTGATGAAAACATTCCACAGTGTGGTGGATGTCCACATTGGATGGTCCACTTTATTTTATTTTATTTTTTTTTTTGAGACAGAGTCTCGCTCTGTTGCCCGGGCTAGAGTGAGTGCCGTGGCGTCAGCCTAGCTCACAGCAACCTCAAACTCCTGGGCTCAAGCGATCCTCCTGCCTCAGTCTCTCGAGTAGCTGGGTCTACAGGCATGCGCCACCATGCCCGGCTAATTTTTTCTATATATATTTTTAATTGGCCAGATAATTTCTTTCTATTTTTAGTAGAGACGGGGTCTCGCTCTTGCTCAGGCTGGTCTCGAACTCCTGAGCTCAAACAGTCCGCCCGCCTCGGCCTCCCGAGTGCTAGGATTACAGGCGTGAGCCACCGCGCCCGGCTGGATGGTCCACTTTAAATGAGTGTCGTACGGCGAGCGAATTCTATCTCAGTAAAGCCATCAAACAGCACAACAGCCTACACATGACACCAGTGCTGAGAGCCCCTCATCCACCTGCCGCGGAGGAGGCAGGGGCGGGAAGGGGGGGAGAACTCGAGGGTCTCAGCCTCACCGGGGGCGAGGGCCGTGCCAGGGGCACCTCCCAGCCCGGGCGTCGTGGGCAGGCAGTTGTTTTTCCAGTTATGGCCATATTCGTAGCAGTTTGGAAACCATTAATTGTCTTATTACTATTTTTTTTAAGTCAAAATTCTGTGCTAATTACTAGCCATAGTTTTAAAGACAGAAGACCCTCGGTCAGGAGCAGCTGCGTCTCTGGCCACGCTCACCACCCTGCGCCGCAGACGCCACCATCGTCTGGCGATGAGGTCACCCGCGGCAGGAACCGTGGTCCCCTCTCTCTTGGCAGGGCGCCTGCCAGGCCATGCAGGCTGCTGCAGGGGCTCAGGGGCTTGGGGTGCCCAAGGGGCTCCCAGGCGAGGCCCCCACCCCTCGCGTCTCCCTGGAGCAGCCGCAGCCTGGACGGCAGGGCCCAGGCGTGGGAGCTGCCCTGAGCCCACCTGGGCTCCTCCCCGGCTCCCGCCTGTAGATGCCTCCAAGCTGCTGGGAAAATGCCGAAATCTGCCCTGAGCACAGGGGCTCGGCCAGAGCGGCCGGGCTCCTGCGGGGGACAAGGCCCTCTGGGGGGTCCAGGGCAGCTTCTCTGTGTGGCAGGCCGTGCACTAGGAAGGGCAGCCCCGCCCCCCGCCCCCACTAACACCAGCCCTCTCCCCACTTCTGCCCCCACCCGCTCCTGCGTCTGCCCAGCCCCCCCTTCAGGGCGGCAGCTCAGCCAGGGCTGGATGTTGGCCCCTCGATGTGGCTTCCGGGCCCTGGCAGGTGACTCTGAGGCGCCTGCTGCACCTGGTCCCCGGGGGACCCAAGGCGGGAAGTGGGGAGAGACCACGTGCAGGGATGGGCCCAGGTGAGTGTGATTCCCAGGTGGGACTAGGTGAGGTGGGGGCGCAGGGTTAGGGTTAGGGCGACAGGGTGGCCAGGACGGCCAAGGGAGGCTTGGAGGAGGTGGTGGTTGAGGAGAGACCACCAGGAAGGGAGGAACCAGGGCAGGAAGGATCGGTGCACGCTTGGGGCGGAGCCCACAGCCGCCGGGGGCTTCAGTGGTCACATGGGCAGGGCGGGTGTGGCTCGGGGGGCTCCTGGTGAGGGAGGCAGCAGGTGGGCTGCTGACGGTGGGAGGTGTCACCTGGGCAGGTGTCCTCTTAACTCTAAATATACCAAATGCGACCTAAACGCTGGGGCCGGGGGACAAGCTGGGAAGGGCAGGGCACACTTCCTGGTGGCCACTGGGGGGCTGCTGGTCTCCAGGTGCCCAAGGGGAGGTCGAGGTTGCGTGTCCAGCTGTGTACGTCCTGCTACCTCTGCACTGGGGCCCCTGAGACGGCCGGGCAGGCCAGGGCCGGCGCCCACTGGCGGGAGCCAGGCTGCCACACTGCCAGGCCGTGGGCGGAGCTGGGGCCCCGCGGGGGGTGGACAGGGCGTCCCTGCTGCCCGGTGCAGGCATCACCCCCCACAGGCAGAACCCCACTGAGAGCTTTGAAACCCTTCCAGAATTTGGGGGGAAGAAATGTGTCAACACACAGCTTCTTTTTACAAAACAAGACATTTTCTCTAAGTGATATTTGCAGCTGAAAGTGAACTTGGGTTTTCAGATCTGTAATCTGTGCTCATTCAGAAACAGACTTGCATCTGGCCCCATCCTGTGTTTTATGAAATAAACTCAAAATTGCTAACACGTTTTCTTGTATTTCCGCTTGGGAAGGGGGTATAAATAGCTGCTTGGCGGGAGCCGCTGGCCCGTGTAGACGCGCAGCTGCCAGCTGTCCCCGTGCCAGGCCTGGCCTCAGGGTCAGTCGCGTGACTCTGGGACGAGGACGCGTGGCCTGGGGAGAGGCACGTGGTCCCCGGGGTCCGCGTGCCCCTGCAGTAGGAGCCCGCACTTCCGTGTCGTCCAGGTGGACACGTCTGCCCGCTGGGCCGCCGCGTGGGTGACCGGCGCTCACGCCTGCACAGGGACGCCTGGTCCGTTCAAGGGCAGCTCCAGGTTCCAGAAAACGCTTCCGTCCCTGGAGCTAAGCACAGGGCAGCCCGGCACTTACAGATGGTTAAAATGGTAAATTTTATGTTGTGTATATTTTACCACAAGAAGAGATGTCACGGAAGGAAAGTGCCACCTGAATTCAAACACTGAGAAAACCCAGGATGTTCTGGAGCCCGACATGCAAATCCCAGCCTGCAGGTGCTGTCTGGCCGGAAGCGCCATCACGGGCGGAGAGAAGCCGGCGTGGCCCCGCTGGCCACCAGCGAGGTGTCACGGAGCAGAGCGGAGTGGCGGAACCGGACAACGCCAGCCGCCGGCGTCCGTAACAAAATCCCGGGGGTCGGGGGAGGAAAAACCTGAGAATTTCCACAGAATTCAGAGCCAGACGTCTGTGCTCGGCACTGCATGTTCATGCATGGCCGAGCTGGGCGGCCGACTGGGGCAGATGCAGGTGGCCTTGGCGTCCTACCTCGGGGCAGCCTCCAGCCCTGTGCGGGACGGGAACCTGGGACGGGCTCTGAGAAGTGTCTGCTTTGGCCTCTGTGGCCATTTCCATGATGAAGTGACACTGGCCCTGACATTCAGTGATAGAGTTATTTGGTCCTGGGGCGGAGACACCTACACTGGCCCAGGTGGAAGCTGTGTTTTCCTTCCCTCCTTCCCTGGCCCCATGAGATTAACCCTGAATCAGCAGACACCGTCCTGTCTGTCCTGTCTGCGGAGGGTCTGAACGGAACAGCAGGGGGGCGCGGGGATCCCCCTGCCTGGCCGCGGCGTGAGTGCGACGCTGTCATCTCCTGCCTGGCTCGGACCAGAGCTCAGGCCGCCGGCGGTCCCGGCTCCCAGCTTGCCAGGTGGGGGCTGCTCGTCCCCCACACCTCGGGGGCCGATCACCCGTGATCAGTCCCTTTCTGTGCACGCACACCCCGGCCGCTCTGCGTCTCTGGGGGGCTCGGTCTGACACAGCCGACCTCCGGAGAAAACACGAACCGCCCCCACCCCAGCCAGGGCCCGTGTGCACTTTTTTAAAGTTTGACTTAACTTTCTTGAGTAAGAGTGCATTTTGCACCACTCTCCAACAAATCCAAACGGAAAATAAACCAACAGCTTCCGACCAGCTCCCGCTTCGTGTCCACACGCGGCTGGAACCGACTCTGGAGGAGGGAGGGAGGCTGGGGAGAGGCCGGGGCTGCCAGTCCCCGGCCCAGGAGGACGCGGGAGGCTTCTGCAGGACAGTGACTGACGCGGCAGCTCGCGTGCGGTGAGTTCACCGCGTGGGGAACCTCCCCAGGGCAAAGCAGACGCCCCTTCCCGCTCGGCTCTGGCCTGGCCTCTGACCCGGGTCCTGTCTGGTGTTTCAGAATCGCGGGATGGCAGAAAGTGGCTTGGCCGGCTGTGCCCGCCTCACTGCGACTCTGTGTGTTGGGGACAGAAGAACGTTGTTCCAAACGCAGAGTCCACATGGTCACGCGTGCACGGCTGGGTCCCAGAGCTCACGCAGATGGCTGGTTCCCAGCGAGGGTGGCTCGAGGAACCCCAGGGCCCAGACTGCCGCGTGTCCTTGAAACCCGACCGGGAAGCTCCCGGCCTCCTGACGCTCGCCCAGAACACTCGCCCGTGAAGACGGTCTTGGACTCTCTGCTTCTCTGTGGAATTCCCTCAGCCCTCAAACCGCCACTGGGGAGCCGCAGTGAGGGGTCGAGGTGGGCGTTAGGCAGATGGCCCCGCGGCGGGGAAGGCCGGGGCGGGGGACAGGCTGGAGGGAAACGTGGAAGGACGAGGCCGCGTGCTCACTCTCAGACAGCCCGAGGGGCTCGTGCGAGGCCGGACACATTCCCGGGGAGCCCAGAGCGGGGAGC
>JAQIFY010005538.1:0-10968 GCA_028533085.1 Varecia variegata | reverse complement strand
CAGAAGATGGGTTGAACTGCAGAGCCTGTGGCCGCAGTCCTGGCCTGGTCCCTCCTATAGCCATCGTACCTTTACTCAGGAGTAGGAGACAATAGCAGCCACAAACTCCTATCCTGTTTTTTTTCCATTTTTGGGGTATTTTTAGCAATACTTTGTTGTAATATAGGGATCCCAAAGTTCTTAGTTCTATTGGGTAGGCATAGCTCTTGGAGGAGGGTGAAGTATATATTATTACCTATCTTTCATAGGTAATGGAAGCACAGAGTGGCAGCCCAAAATGCCACCAAATCAATGGCAGATCCTGAATAGATGGAAACCAACAGCACCACAGACTAGACTGTGGCCCTCTGACTCCCATCCTTCCTCGGCCTCTGTGGGTCCTGGGAAGGGTTAAAATTGTATAATGACAACACTGAAGAGGAGAACCCAGCCGGCATGTACTCCTTTGACTTTATAGAGTGTGTGCATTTAAACATTGGCCCCCTGCAGATCCCCTTCTTGAAACCTTTCAAAAGACAAAGACAATCCCAGTCCTATGCACTATTCTTCCTTTGCCAAGAAGAATTAAGAAATATTCTTTTCTATTAATGATAGAAATTCTGTTCACTGCCCACCCCACCCCCAAATGTAGGAGCCAGTGATTGTACTGGCTTTATTCTCCTTTTAAACACAACACATCCAGAAAGTAGTTAATCTGCTTCTTTGATTCTAGTGTTCAACAAAGATCAGGAATTAACTTTCGTAGAAATCACATTTTCCTGTGCTTGTTCCTCTATGTATGGGTACCAAGTGGGAGCCTTAAATGATAGATAACTATTCTATAGGTTAATAGTCTCAATTTCCCCGACTTCTAGGAAATCGGTTTAATTGTAGGCACAATTCCAGACAGAACCAAGTTAGCAGCATGCGGACTCAAACCTTGCCTGGTGCAGTCAGTTGTACCAGTTCCCCTGAAGGCTGATGTGTGTCCCCTTTTCATGTCACTTCTTACGGGTAGAAAAAGCAGCCCCTTGTTTGCTGTTTTCTTATTGAGGAGGTCATCTTCTGTTGGATTTAGAGAACCTGGTAATTTTTAAAGTGAAAATGAAAATGTGAATGGGAACAGAGCCAGGCTGTCGGGCTCAACGGTAACTGGACGTGCACCGTTGCAGGCCAGGTTGGGGCACCCACGATGGAAATGAGATCGTAATATTAATACAAACAAGCACGTCAGGAAGGCAGGGAGAGGAATTCTTGTCCCTATTCGCTGTTGTGAGGCTATAGGGGGAAACATCCACCTACCAGGAGAGTTGTGAGCAGTTGATGGAGAGAGGGTGACAGTGGCCTTGAGCTGGGTGGCTCTGGGTGTGCAGAGAGTGGAGGAAGCTGGTACAGGAAGCCCCTGAACTAAACCTGGGCTCGAGAGACATGCCATGCCTTAGCCTTTTCTTTCACTTTTCTGCAACGTGCAGGGGCTTGTATATCTTTGACAAAAGTATGGCTTTGTCCAACTTGGAAAAGTTGTTGAACAAAGAGCAGAACTTTGTGAGGGACACACATGAAGGTCATGAAGGAGGAAGATGACACTGCTGTGGCCAGGCAGACTGAACAGCCATCAATGACATGACACTTACACTCTGATTTTCATTTTTTATGTAAAAATATCACGTTCGATACTTTTGAAAGACATTGAGCTGTTAATGTTAATGTACTTTCTAAGTATAAATAAGAAATAACTAAAAGTAAAGTAAACAATAAATAAAATGAAAGGTAAATGGCACTTACCAGATGCTTAGTGCTGTGTGTGCATCAGCTCGCTCAGTCCTTACGAGAGCTCTGAGGCGCGCGGCATCACGGTCTCATTTTTCAGATGAGGGAACAGGCCTGGAGAGGTTAGTTGCCCAGCACCATACACCTGCTAAGGAAAAGAGCTTTAACTAGATTCTCAGGTCATTTGGTTCTGATTCTTTTATTACTTTACTTGCAAAACTTGGGGGGAGGATAAAATCAGACAGCCCATGTTAACACCGTAGTGTCTGATACGTAGTAAATGCTCAATCTCTGTAAGTTATTATCGTTAACTTCTGTGGTCCAATAACCAGTTTCCATGGAACTTGCTGCATTGGTTAAAGCCAATAGTATCATAGGATCAGGTGATCCTACCTGTTTCTCCTTAGAACGAGCCGCCCTGGGTGTTACCTACTCCTGTCGGCTGACTTACGCTTCTCTAATGATTTCTGCCACGTACAGAGGTTGGGATTTCCACACACCCACAGGCGTCTTTAATCAGGCTCACGCTCACCACCTATCTTGAATCAGCAACACAGGAAGAAAGTGGGAGATCCCATCTTGTGCTAACATTTCCAACTTTTGCACCACGGTTTCCTTTGTCTTCTCTCTGGAAGGTTTGGTTGGTGCAGGTGACAAGAGCAACTTGTGCCACTAAAATGCCTGTGTTCTTTGTGCCCAAAGGCAGACCGTGCCAAGTGATATAAACAGTGTAATCCTAAATCACTCACTTTGGAGATGCATATGCAAACAAACACTGATTTGAGGCCTCATTTGGAAGACAAGAACACTGAGATTCATGTTCCCATTGATTTTATCAGTAATTTATCAGATTGAGAAAATTAGTGGGATTTATTTAGCAATGGATGAGGGAAGATCATGCTGGCCTAGGCTGAATAAATCATTTCTCATCTTTCTGCCAAAGTTTTTCCATCTGTAAAGCTAGCCTGCCTTAGGAAATAATTCATGAGACTTATTTTTGAGTACTTTGGAGATACAATATGGTGGGATTAAGACAACCCTGGTTTAGAACTAAGTGAAAAGTGTACTGTTAAACTTCTGGACTAGTCTTGCTTGAGGTTTTTAGTAAGCTGGTCATGCTGACTCTGCTGCCTTCTAGTTTATGGAATCTTATGCCAGTGGATAGAAAAACCATAGAGGAAAAATAGGTATATCCATTGAATGGCATTTTTTATGTGGCTGCAGTTTATTGTCTATCAATACTCATTCCCCAAAACTGACATTAAAGGAAACAGAATAGGGAGGAAGAATTGCATGGTCTGGAGCTCTTGTAGATTTCTTTTCTTTCAAAGAACACGTAGTGATGTTCCAGCCAGTTCACATGCACCAATCCCGCTTGTGGAGATTTTCTCTGCTGACTGAGAATTATCTGTGGGAGCATGTTTCACGTGTGGCTGCAACTTCTTGAAAATCACAGAGGCTCCTAGGGCTATATTATCTCTGCATAAAGATGGAGGCATAATTTGTATCTTGGGGGTGGCTGTTCGTCAATGACAGAAATGCATTTACTTAGGTGAAGGATTTTATAAATGCAAGGTTATGCTCGTTTTATGGCGATGCAGATTCTGTTATTTGAAGTGCAGATATATAATGTTGTATGTTTAAAATCCCTTGCCTAGCTCCAAAATTCAGGTCCCAAATTGCTATTTGGAAACTGGCCGATCATTCCATGGAATCTTAGCTGCTAAGATACAAATTGAGAAGAAAACAAATGAAAAAGAAAAGAGTGCTGAGAAAAAATTGAGAGTGATAGCATGATACACTTTCCTAAGCCTAGTGCAGATGTTTGCTTCTTTATGTTAGAAAGTCTCAATTTCTGCTATGATTTTGGGGGTTGGTTCATCGTGGATAGTGGTCCATTCTGTCATGGGGTCGGTTAACCGGCAGTGACAAAAGATGTCTCCCATACATAATGAGTGACGAAAGCTTTGTTGAGATGCTCACTGTTCACCCTAAGTATTTGGGATTGGATTTTAAATAAAACAAATTCCCTAATAACCACCTGAGAAAGTGATTACAGCATAGGAAGAAGAATTAAAAAACAACAATCCAAACTCAGAATTTAGAAGTACAAGCCCATGCTTTTGACTGAGCTCCTGGACTCTCTAGGTTGAGCCAAACGTTGCAACACTGAGCATTGTGTGGCTTGTTTTTCTGCTGCATCTGAAAGACCTCAGAGCTATGAGGAGGCTGTTGAAGACTGCAGATGGAAACGCCTCTCCGCAGCATTGGTTGGAGGAAACCATAAAAAAAGCGAAAAGTTAATTGTGCTCGTTGAAGAGATTGTGCTATGTCAGCATAAGCATTGTCTGTTTAATGTAGGTCTTGGCCAGAGTCCCGTGAACCATTAATTAATATCATGCGTTAGCCGTCAGCCAGGTCAACACGAGTGCTAAATTTCATGATTCTTCTGTAATGTTAAACTGTGGATTTAAAAATCAGATTCTTAATGAGGATCATGACTATGCCTTTCCTTTGGGCACACATAGCCCGCTAGGGTGCATCGATGTCTGGGCTGTTTCTCTAACTTTGAATGAATCTGAGCCCCTTTCATGAAGAGCCCTGGGTTTTACTGTCCCTTTGAACTGCCCACTTTTTGGGTGTTTTACTGAGTCTCTGCAAGGCTCATGTCCTTTAGTTTCTGGTGCTAAACTTACTGTGTCCTGCCTTTGAGGGATGCTTTAAGGCTTGTCTGGACCATGTGTGCCAACTGCATTGAGAAATCAGCAGTTTCTTTTCATAAAGTCCTTAGGAGCCACTTGCAATCAACCAGTGGCAGAGAATGTAAAAAGACTTCACCATTCCCTGCCCACCTCCCCGGGGAATTTCAAAGCCAAAGCACCAAAATGACTCTTGAATCTGAATCCACATCCTAAATTCACTCAGAGATCCTTTTAACTGCCCGGTTGCAGAAAAGGGAGGTGATTTTAGATTTTGGGCAAAGAAGGGTCTACCTCATTAAATTTCGCCACTGAAATCTCTATTGTTTCTCCCAGCGCTCCCGTTTATGGGGCTGACATCACCCCGAGATGAGAGAGAAGTTTTTGTGGCCCTGTTTCAAAAGCCAAACATCTCTCAGTTAGTCACTAAGTTAATAACAACACGAGGACTGTTAAAGACGTACCCAGCTCGCTGGAACTGGAATTACAACAGAGCAACTTGTTGCCGTGCCGAGGGGGAAAAGCTGCACCAACAAGCACGTCCAGCGGGTCAGAAATGGGTAGAACGACGCCTGGGACAGCGGAAAGTGGCTTCACGGAAACCCAAACCTGAGGGTGGCCGGTGGCTGGGATGGCAAACGTTGGAACATTCTCTTCAGGGCCGAACAAATCTCATCTCTGCCCGTCCCTGGCTTGGTTTGATGTCAGCACAGCATGGGACGTTCCTCTTACACCTGACTTGGGCCTTGTCCCACTTGCCTTTTAATGTCTGGATCTAGGCAGTAAAAAGTTCAACTTACTTTCCGCCCGTAAGCTTCCTCACCTCCCTTCCCCTGCCCCTAATCGCAAACTCTTTTCTCCCTTCCTATGGTAAATGTCTCCTTAGTCAGTTTTGCAAAAGAAATAAAATACGTACAATAAAAAGGCAAAGAAAGACAATCTTACTTTTGCCGCTAAAATTTCAAAAAGTCATTCTACTTAGACTCTGTATGTTGGCTCTTGTCTAAAGCAGTCACTCTAAAAATCTGAGAGATATTTTATGTTTTTGCAGCTGTATGGCTTTAAGACAGGCTCAGAATCATTTCTTGGCATTTCTGACCGAACTTTTTGTTTTTATAGGTGTGTAAATGTGTTATCGAAGATATTTTGGCATTTACCGAAGACTCGAGTTTGTAGGCTCTAGTTAAGGAGAACTGCTACTTTTTCTTTTCCTTTTTTTTTTTTTTTCCTCTTCTGGTTTCTTGAAAGAGAAGAAACGGTTTGCTTGACAGGTGCTCTGGATTTTTGCACTAAGTCTTCAACTAAATTTATTTTGCTTGAGGTTATTTGCTCTGAAAAGCTAAAATTCCAGGAGTTGGGAGTCCCCCCTCCTTCCCTCCCCTCTGGCCATGGCTTGTCTAGCGCTTTATGTGAACGTTACTATTTCATTTCCATTTCTCTGGAAGCATCATTTTTCCATCGTTTCAGATTTCTCCAACTAGACTTTA
This sequence comes from Varecia variegata, assembly GCA_028533085.1. Lineage (NCBI taxonomy): Eukaryota > Metazoa > Chordata > Mammalia > Primates > Lemuridae > Varecia > Varecia variegata. Next base: position 5,033 of record JAQIFY010005538.1, on the reverse strand, counting down.
GCAATGATTCCCAAACCTGGCTACGTGTCAGAATTAGGCAAAATCTCTGTGTCGGGGTCCGGGTGACCCTGGCAATGAGCTGGTTTGGAGCCACTGGCGTGGAACAGGTGCACGTGCGCAAGAAGGCAGATGGGAGTGGAAAAAAATGCCTTGGTATGCACCTCTCAGTAAAAGGCAGGGCCCAGGCCAACTGCTCACTCATGTTTAGCTTCAACACTTACTGAGTACCTACTGCGTGCTGGTACTCATCTCATTCATTAGAGATTTTGTAAGCACTGAATTCCCTGTGCTTAAACCCAGGGAAACAGATTCACCTTGCTCTGATTGCTGTATTGAACCCTGTCCACGTCTACAGAGGGCCTTCATATGTGTTGTTTTATCTCATTTATTTAATAAGCAGTTATTGAAAACCTATGTGTAGGTCACGCTGCTAGGCACATAGATAGGAAGATGAACAAGGCATAATGCCTGGCTTCAGGGGGCTGACAGTCTGGCTGGAGACACAGCTAAGTAACGAGAAAACAGCCGTAGGTACGTGGAGGTGTCCCGTGGGGATATATAACCCAGACTGGGGGAAGCAGGACTCTGACAGACAAGGACTCCCAGTGGGGGTGGAACATACCGAATGTCTTTCAAGAACAACTGGTGTGCGACAGGAACTCACAAAAGATGTGTTGAATGAATGGCTCTTTGGGGCAGGTGGAGAAGAAACATCACTATCTCCATTTCATAGAAGAAGAAATGTCATGAGACTTGTCCAGATGGCAAGTGACACAGCAAAGAGTTCCGATCTGGTTCTTAGGATACCAACTCCTAGCTATTCCCGGGGACCGCAGTGAGCCCAGTCTCACTAAGAAGTGGGCTGATGTCCCGTCCTTGTGCGTAGCTGCTTGGCTGTGAGAGTTTTCCCGTCCGTGAGGTCGGGAGGGGAGAGAGGAGCCTGTGCCGCAGATTGGAAAGGGCAGGGGTGTTGATGCAAGATCAGGGTTAGAATCGCGGCTCTGTCACTCGCTGGGGCTGGCATGACCTTGGCCAAGTTGTTTACGTGCTCCATGCCCCAGCTCTGTCATCTCTAGAAGGGGGGTAACAATGCTGCTATCTCAGAAGGTCCTCTGAGGATGAAATGAGGCAACACAGAGGGTACCTGGTGCAGAGTCGTAGCCTTTCAGGAGCATGACACCTGGCTTATCGTTACTGTCACTGTTAGGAAATACTCAGTGAAGAGGAGGGACATCGGCACAGGCAGGCAGTGGCTTGAGAACCAAGATCAGTGCGCAGGTTTAGAAGGAGCAGGGGAAAGTCACGTTCAATGCTGGAGATTTTTTCATAGACTCATAGGATGTTAGAACTGGAAGAAACCTTAGAAATTGTCTCCCTGGCACATTCAAAGACTGATTCGCCCATCGGAACTTGTTACCTTGTCTTTGGGAACTCTAAGAGAGACTTTCAGATTTAATGAGAAGCGATGGAAATCATTTTATTAAAACCAAAGCAAAATAAAACCCATCCATTTTCGTTGGGTCCTACCAAAGATAACCCTGTTTATAGGGAATGAGGTCCATGTATAGTCCTAGATATTTTTAAGCCCTTTTTTTCTCTAAAAAAAAATGTAAATTACATCAGAGTTACAGAAAACTGCATGAAAGGTATACCCTAGTGATAAATGGATTATAAGGTGGGCACCTTTGTAGCCAGACCCGGTTAAGGAAGAGAACTTTGTCAGTCACCCCAGAAGCATCCGAGCCCTCCCCACACCCTGCAAAGTAGCCATTGTTCCGCCTCGTATGGTGATTATTTCTGTGCTTTGCTTTTCTTTCTAGTTTTGGCACCCAAATGTGTGTCCCTACTCGCCAACCTAAAGTTTAACTTTGCCTGTTTTAAAAGAATTTTTATGTATGTCTTTTAAACTGCCTGGAGCTTTAAAAGCTCGTTGAGACGACTTTGCATGAACCCGCAGGCAGCAGAGTGACTGTGGGAAATAGGCTTGGGAACGTGGGAAATGGCTGAGCTGGGTGTTGGGGTGGGGTTGGGGGGGCTTGCACCCGGCAGGGGAGGGGTGTGGGGAGCTGCCCTGGTGCCTTTGCTGTCGCCCACCTGCCATGAGTGCAGGGACAGGTGCAGGAAGAGGCCCCTGGAAGACACCTGTGGGCCACCAGGCCCATCTCAGCCCTTCACAGAGCACAGGGCCTTCAGGCTAAGAGTGGGCAGACTCGGAAAGTGCCAGCACTCGCCTTTCCTGTTGAAGAAAAGATTTGAAAACAGAAGAGAGAATGAGAGAAAACAAGGCAAAATACAAGGGACCTCCCTGTATCAGTGCTTTCCTGGTGAGGGTGGCAGTTCTGAGAAAAGTTCAGGGGAATGGAAGAGAGAGAGCATTTGCAAAAGAGCAATACAGACAAAATTCTCCTCTTCTGGCTGAGCCTGCTAAGTTTTGATGTTCATTTTCTCAACAACAACAAAAAACCCAAAGCAGTTTCTGGCTGCCGCTGAGCTGCAGGGCACAGAAATGGGGTGGCTGCAAACACAAGGGGGGAAGAAACGCACCACTCCGAACACCAGGCTTGCATTTGCTGTGTGTGGGCAGAAGGTTTCATGCTTATTTTTTATTTCATACATCATTAAAATGCTTTGGCATTTCCCCCAACTCAGCATGCTTTTAAAAAATTAATGAGGAAGGAAAACACTAAAAAAAATAAAATAAGATTCTGATTGTCTGTAGCAAGGTGCTATGGAATGCAGGGGCCTGAGACTTTCTCCATCAATCGTTTTTCTGTAGCGATGGTTCCTGCTAGGGGACCTCCCTTTTCCCCAGCCATGAGAACTTTCCAGAGTGTGACTGGAAGTCAGAGGATGCCCGTGATTCCGACAGCCGTATCCCTTCTGTGGCCTTGGGCAAGGCCCTTAACCTCTGGGTTCCTCAGTTTCCCCCTCTGTAAAATAGGGATAATAATACTTAATGACTTCACCGTGCTGAGGTAAGGATTAATTAGTTGATGTTTGTAAACGGCTTTGAAGCCAGAAAATGCTACAACAGAGCTAAGCGTTATTATTAATAATACATTTCAACTGAGTTAATAATTGCATTTGCCCTCTCAAATCTCCCTGGCAGTTTCAGCTGGTGAACTTAGTTTTCAACTTCACTCATTAAAAAGAAATAAAAAGGACCACACTGGCAGGGACTAACTCCGGTCTTCCCTGCAAAGCATGAGCTCACCTGTGGCACAGGTGAGGGTATACCTGCTCCGTAAGAATTCAGGAGGAGGTCCTGTAAGATATCAGATGGGGTGGAAGGTGCTTTTACTGCTAAGCAGTTTTAAAAAGGAAGAAAAAAAATGCTAGTCACAGTGTGCAAGGTGAGAATCGAGCCGATCTGGGGGGTAACCACTTTCCAGAATTGATTCAATCCCTATGCCCTGGACCTAACCACAGAGTAGTTTATCTGTTGTCTACCTCAGGTTGTTTTCTTATCTTTGGTCCCTTTTTCTGGCCTCCGCCCTTTCCTGTGCTAGGTCACTTCAGGGTGTGTGGTGTGTGTGCATTTGAAATCTCTCGTGAGATCCATGTCTGTCTCCTCCTTTCCTTTCTGTCAACTCGAAGAGGCATTTTTGCATCGTTTAACTGGGACCCGAGAACATAAGATGAACATTTCAGCAGGATGATATCATGGCAAAGCCGTTGGTACGTGGCAGAGGTTCAAGAAATATTTGTTTAGTGGAGCCAGGTCTTTGAGACTTCCTGAGTTCCTGATGTTGAACACCTAATGAGAAAGAAATGATGTGATACCTGCCCAGGCTGGGATGCTCCTGCCCAGCCTCTGGGTGGATGTGCATTTTGCACAATTTTCCCCAAACGGAGAATTTGCTCGTGGCTCTTCTCTAGCCATCCTCTCCTGCCGTGGTTCTCAAAGTGAACCCCAGGCCACGGGGGAGCCGGTTAGAAACTCAGCATGTCAGGACTCAGGTTGGAGAACCACAGGCCTAGCTCAGTTCCCTCGTGATCAGTGACAGACTCCAGGGAGCCTGACCCAAGGACAGCAGCCACAGCCATGCCACTGAGCAAGGAAACGGCAAAACTCATGATGCTGGAACTCGGGGCCTTCACCCGAGAGGGAAATTTGCCTGAGTTATCGGAATGATGCCCTTGCAATTGGTAGGGAGCTGTGGAGGAAGGTTTAGGCCATTTTTTTAAAAATTTCAGAATATTATGGGGGTACAAAAGTTTTGGTTACATGAATTATTTTTGTACAGTTTGAGTCTAAGTTATAAGTGTGTCCCTCACCCATATATAGCGTGCATTTTACCTGTTAGCTGTGAATTTACCCATCCCCTCCTCCCCCCGCCACCTGCTTGATTTCCGTTGAGTTTTACTACCATATGTGCACCTGAGTGTCGATCGATTAGTTCCAATTTAATGGTGAATAAGTGTGGTGTTTGTTTTTCCATTCTTGCAATACTTCACTTAGGAGGATGGTCTCCAGTTCCATCCAGGCTACTACAGGAGGTATTAGTTCACTACTGTTTTTTATGGCTGAGTAGTACTGCATGCTGTACATATACCACATTTCATTAATCCACTCGTGTATTGATGGGCACTTGGGTTGTTTCCACATCTTTGTGATTATGAATTGTGCTGCTATAAACATTCAAGTGTAAGTGTCTTTTTTATGAAATGTCTTTTTTTTCTTTTGGGTAAATACCCAGCAGTGGGATTGCTGGATCAAATGGTAGGTCATTTTCAGTTCTTTAAGGTATCTCCGTACTACTTTCCGTAGAGGTTGAACTAGTTTGCAGTCCCACCAGCAGTGTACGAGAGTTTCTTTCTCTCTGCATCCACGTCAGCATCTGTTCTTTTGGGACTTTTTGATAAAAGCCATGCTCACTGGAGTTAGGTGATATCTCATTGTGGTTTCGATGTGCATTTCCATGATGATTAGAGATGTTGAGCATTTTTTCTTATGTTTTTTTGGCCATTGGTCTATTTTCTTTTGAAAAGCTTCTGTTCATGTCTTTTGCCCACTTTTTTTTTTTTTTTTT
>JAQIFY010005537.1:0-10968 GCA_028533085.1 Varecia variegata | reverse complement strand
ATTCATGAATGGATTAGTAAAATGTGATATATGTATACCATGGAGTATTACTCAGCTATAAGAAGTAACGGTGATATGGCATCTCTTTTGTTCTCCTGGAGAGAGTTGGAACCCATTCTATTAAGTGAAGTATCCCAAGAATGGAAAAATAAACACCACATGTACTCATCAGCAAATTGGTTTCCCTGATCATCACCTAAGTGCATAAGTGCACATTTGGGAATAACACCAATTGGGTATTGGACAGAGGTGGGGGGTGGGGGGGAAGGGATGGGTGTATACCTACATGATGAGTGCGATGTGCACTGTCTGGGGAATGGACTCGCTTGAAGCTCAGACTTGGGGGGATGGGGGGCATGGACAATATATATAACCTGAACTTTTGTACCCCCATAATAAGCTGAAATAAAAAAAAAAAACTATTTGTAAGTGTGCAGTTCAGCGGCACTAATTAATTCACAATATTGTACAACCATCATCACTATTTGATTCCAAAAATTTCAAGATCCCAAACAGAAACTATGTACCAATTAAACAATAGGTTGCCATTACCACCTGCCAAGCTCTGGTAAAATCTCATTTTTTTTTCTATGAAATGGCCTATTCTAGATATACAATACAAGTGGAATCATACAATATTTGTCCTTCTTTGTTTGGCTTATTTCATTTAGTGCTATATTTCCAAGGTTCATTCATGTTGTAGCATGTTCAAGAACTTTATTTTGTTTTTGGCTGAATAATATTACATTGAATGCATATACTGTGTTTTGTGTATTCATTTATCAATGAATAGACATTTTTTCCTCTAAATTTTGACTGTTGTGAATAATGCTATTATGACCATTCATGTGCAAGTATTGGTTTGAGTTCCTGTTTTCAAGTAATCATGTATGTAAATAAATAGGAGTGGAATTGTTGTTATATGGCAATTTTATACTCAACTTTGTGAGAAACTGCCAAACTTTTTTACAGAGGCTGGATCAATTTACATTCTCACCAGCAATGTAGGAGGATTCCAATTTCTCTACTAACACTCCATTATTATTTACCATTTTTTTAAATTGCCGCTATTCTATTTAGCATGAAGCCATATTTCACTGTGATTTTCATTTGCACTTCCTTAATGACTAATGATGTTGATTGAGCCTCTTCTCATGTGTTTATTGGCCATTTGTGTATCATTTTGGTGAAATGTCTATTCAAGTCTTTTGCCCATTTTTAAATGGAGTGTTTATCTTTTTGTTGTTAAGTTGTGTGAGTTCTTTATATATTCTAGAAATTAGAACATCATAATATATATGATTTACAAACATTTCCTCCTATGTTTTATTTTTTTTTGATAATGTCCTTTGATATACAATTTTTTTAAATTTTTATGAAGTTCAATTTATGTTAAATGTCTTTCTGCATCTATTGAGATAATCATGTGTTTTTTTTTCACTCTCCTAATGTGGAGTGTTTCATTAATTGATTTTCTTATGTTGCAACACCTTTGCCTCCTGAGAAAAATCTTACTTGTTTATGATGTATAATCCTTGTCATATGGTATTGGATTAAATTTGATAATATTTTATTCAGTATTTTCATATCTATATTCTAAAGAGATTTTTTTTTCTTGTGATGTCTTCATGAATAAATAATGTGTTTCTTTTCCTCTTATAACAGTTTTTGACTTACAGTTTATTTTGTCTGATATTAATATTACTATTCCAGCTCTCTTTTGGTTATTATTTATGTGAAATATGTTTTCCATACTTTCACTTTCAAATTATTTGTGTCTTTGGACCTAAAGAGATTTGAGTCTCTTGAAAACAGCATAGTCTAAGCCTGTTTGGGCTGTTATAACAAAATACCTTAGAAAGGATAACTTAAAAGCAGCATAATTTTATTGCTTTCAGTTCTGGAGGCTGGGAAGTCCAAGATGGAGACACCAGTAGATTTGGTGTTCAGTGAGGGCCTGTTCCTCATAGATGGCACCTTCTCTATATCCTCACATGGTTCAAAAGGCAAAGCAGCAACCTTCAATCTATTTTATAAAGGCACTAATTTCATTCATGAAGGTGAAGCCCTTATGACTTACTTCTCAAAATGCCCCACTGTTTAATACTATCATATTGGGTACAGGTTGAGCATCCCTTATTCAAAATTCTTGGGGCCAGATGTGTTTTTTATTTTTATTTATTTAGTTAGTTAGTTTTTGAATATTTACATTATACTTACTGTTTGATAATTCCTAATCCAAATATCTGAAATCCAAAATGCCCCATTGAGTGTTTCCTTTGAGCTTCATGTCGGCACTCAAAAAGTTTCAGATTTGGGATTTGGGATTTTCAGATTAGGGATACTCAACCTGCATTAGGTATCACCATGCAGATTAGAGTAGGGGAGCACCAAAGTTCAGACTATAGCAAGCATGTAGTAAGATCATGGGGAGTTTTTTGTTTTTGTTCATTATGTTAATCTCTGCTTTTTGATTGGAGAGTTTAATCCATTTACATTTGAAGTAATTACTGGTAAAGAAGCACTTACTTCTGCCATTTTTCTATTTGTTTTCTGTAGGTCTTATATCTTTTAACCTCATTACTCCATTACTTCCTTCTTTTGTAATTGGCTGACTCTTTTATATTATAACACTGTGGTTGTCTTCTCATTTCCTTTTCTGTATATTTTGTAGATATTCTTTGTGATTACCATGAGGATTGCATTTAATTCTTAAATCTATAACAGTTTAGCTTTGGTTCTTACCAACTTACTTTAAGTAGCATGCACAAACTCAGCTCTAATACAACTCCAATGGTCTCACCCCATTACGTTGTTGTTGTCACAAATTACATCTTTATTCATTGTATGCCCAATAACATAGATTTATATTTATTATTTCATGCATTTGTCTTAGAAATTTTGTAAAAAATACAAAATAAAGTCACAAACACAAAACACAAAAATACTGGCATTTATATTTGTCTGTGTAATTACCTTCACCAGAAATATTTATTTCTTCATATACCTTTATGTTATTATCTAATACTCCCATTTTAGCCTGAATAATTCCTTTTATTATTGTTTGTTAGGGAGTTCTAGTGGGTATGAACTCCCTCAACTTTTGTTTATATTGGAATGTCTTAATTTCCCTTTCAACTATAAAGGACAGTTTTGATGGATATAGATTTCTTGGTTGATAATTTTTTTCTTTAATAATTTAAATATGTTATCCTACTGCCTTTTGTTCTTTGTGAATGCTGATGAGAAATTGGCTGTTAATCATATTGAGTATCACTTGTACATGAGGAGTCACTTCTCTGTTGCTTCTTTCAAGATTCTTTTTCTTTGACTTTTAATACTTTGATTATAATTTGTTTCAGTATTGATTTCTTTAGTTTATCTTGGGAGTTCTCCGAGCTTGGAGTTCATTGACTCTTTCAATGATTAATGTCTTTCACTAAGTTTGGGAAACTTAAAGCCATTATCTCTTCAAAGTTTTTTTTTTTTTTTTTTTTCCCTTTCCCTTACTCTCTCTTCTTCTGAGACTCCCAAAATTTGCACATAATTTTGCATGATGGTGTTCCCTCATTTTATTTTCTTTCTGCTACTCAGATTGGGTAACTTCAATTGTCCTACTTTCACATTTATTGATTCTTTCTTCTGTCTGCTCAAATCTGCTTTTGAATCCCTCTAGTGAGTTTTTAATTTTAGTCATTGTACTTTTCAGCTCCAGCATTTCTGTTTGTGTTTAATAATTTCTATCCCTTATTGATATTATCATTGTGTTGATACAATTTATCATTTTTTAGTTATTTTAATCAATTTTTTTTAGCTCTTTAAGTATTTTCAATTGAATTGCTTTAAAGTCTTTTCTAGTATTTACAATGTCTGGCCTTACACAGGGAAATTTTCTATAAATTTATTTTTTCCTGTGAATGGTCTATACTTTCCTACTTTTTGCAAGCCTTGTGATTGTTGAAACTGGAAATTAGAAAAATATACTGTGGTAACTCTGCAAATAAGAATCTACTTGTTCTGCAAAGTTTGCTGATTTTTTATTTTATAAGGTATAGCCATTCATAAATGGTTCTTGTCATGTATGGCCACATGCATGGTCATCTTTGTTTCTATAACTTGTAATAAAATGGTGTTTTTTCATTAATTTCCTTCAATGCCAGGAGCTAAAAGATTAAAACCAAAACTAACAAAAACTATAAAAACAACAACAAAAAAAAAACCAAAACCCTCTCTGAGTCTTTACAGATTGGCTCTTTGCCTAGCCACTGAACCTAGGGATCAGTCAAAGGTGAAAGCTTAGGGTCTTCTCAAGTCTCTTTGAACATAAAACCTGCCAGGCATATGCACATGCCTTACACAATTTTCCCGTATACATGGCTGTTTTTAAAAGCCTTAATTTTCAATAAATTCTCTCCCATTTTTTTTCTTCTGCTGTTTAGGCAGACTATTTTCTTTCTCAGCCACAATCTTTTGCCCGAGGCAGCTGAAGATCTTCTTTTTTTTTTTAATTTGCTTTACAATGTTTTCAAACAATGCTCACTAATTTTCTGCTCTTGATGAGTTATGAGATAGAAGCAAATGTGATAGGTGCCTTGCCTCAGTCCTTCAGGTAGTCCTTCAAGACCAGTTAATATAGACATTCACAATACTTTGTGAATAAGATGAATAAGGTCTAGTCTTCTCCCTCTAGAACCAGGAGCAAGGGGTCCACAATGGCAACATGGGTTGCTATCATCAACACTGCCACTAAGTTGGGAAACTGGTAGAGCAAGGGCAAGAAGCTTTTCTGTTATTTTTAATATTTTTTTTTTCTTAACACAGCTTTTGCTTGGTTGCTGCAATTATGTTATCAAAACTGCAAGGGGCTTTTGACCTAGATCCAGTTGCTTATCTCACAAAGATCCAATTATTGAGACAACGGGGATTGCCAAAGAAGAAAGGAATTTTTTAATGAGAAAGGAGTCTTGTTGGGAGGGGAACAGGAGAAGCTGCTTCAAATCCATCTGTCCTATTAAGAGAGATTATGGGCTTTTGAAGGAGAGGCCAAGTTCCTTGTGGCAGGTGGAGGGGGTTGGTGAGTCTTGGAGTTAGGAAATCTGCCCTGGGACCTTCAGAATCTCAATTTCTTTGTTTTGCAGAAAATCTATCATTTCTGGGAAACAACAGAAAATGTCAAGTTGTTAGTCTAGGGAGAGGATTATAAAAAATATATAAGGGTCATGGAAATTTGTGCATTGAGCTGGTTACAAATATTTCTTTCTCCCAGTTCTGACAAAATTGATTCTGACAGTTTCTGTTTGTTTTCTGGTGATTTTGTGGAGGAACAGGAATTTGGAGCTTCCTAGTTCACCATTTTGTTTTATTCTAATCAATTCATACACTGAAGTTTTACCATTTTGTGGCCCTGGCTTATGCGTTACTCTCTTATTAGATTAGGGTGTGTAGGTAGGTAGGTAAACCCACCTTTATACCCAAGAATCCAAGTTGATATTGATAAATAACGATTATCACAAAACTCACAGTGAATCAGACATTCAAGCATTGTGGCCAACTAGAACAAAGTAGGAACTCCCAATACTTCCTCTCTCTCTCTCTCTCTCTCATTTCCCTGCCTCTCTCTACTTTTCTTTGTCTCTATATCTATCTCTATATATCTGTATCACCGTAGTTTGTGGTTGATAATCAGCCTTTGTCTTAATATATCACATCTAGCTGTTTTCCTTGGTCTGTTGCTAAAACTAAATTAATTGAGAAATTGACCATGTTTTAGAAGGGAATGGAAAGTACTCTTCAAAAATCTCTGGACTTGTAATAGCATTGTTTTATGATGTTATAGACTTTTGATTTAAATTATAGACCATAACTTCCTCTATTTTTTAAGTGAAGGAATTTATCTGTTTCTCTGAAGTTAAATATGGTTAAGTTGCAATTGTTTTTCACAATTTATAGCTTATGAATTACCTTCTTAGATTCTTACAATAGATTTTGCATCTTCCCATGTCTTTTTGATTCTTTGTCTTTCTTGTGTATTCATACATGTTCTTTGAATATTAATTCTTCTTTAAGATGCTTTTATAAATAAGTCCTTGAAAAGATTCTTAAAAAGTTAACTTAATTATAAAATGTTTAATCATTATAAAATGTGGATATTTAGAAAGTGCTAGAAATGAAAAAAAGAAATCCAGAAATATTTCTAGATGTTATGATAAACAATTAGTACAATATGTTAAGAGTGTGTATTTTAAAAAATAGATTGAGCATTTATTTATCAAGTAAGGAAGTTTACCTCATAATTAAAATGTTTACTTTTAAAAAAATAATTAAACAAGTAAATTTAAGCAAAGAGTAGAAATGACTCTAATATTTACCATTTTCTCTGACTCAGTAGTTCTGGATTAAAAAAACCATCATTTGAAAACATTTGAGCAATTGATTTATACATGTGGAGATTATTTGTTAACTAATTTCATGTGATCTATGATTGCCTACACATAGAAGTATAGTATTATTCAGATATTTTCTTTTGGCTTCTGTATTTTCATAATTAATATCTTTTGCTCTGAAATGTTTATAAATATACTTCTTTAATAGTAATATCAGAAAATACTATTAATAACTCACATTTATCCACAAAAATAAGATGATAATTTTAAAAACTATTTACTTGCACTTATTACAACAAATGAGACAAATCACAATATTATGTAATTGTATATATGTTTATTATTATATCATGGTACTAAGGTTAAAATATACAGTACAGAAAATGATTACCATTACTTATATAATCTTTATGCATAACAAAGCCTTGGATAACTACATGTGTTTTTGTGTGTGTGCAATCACACATATGTATGCAAGAATGCAAACATGTGTAAGCAAATGAGTTTAATTTCCTAGAGAGAAACAATATCATCTTTAAGGTACCGGTTTCAGATGCAATTCTTACTCTCTAAATGTTTCCCTTCAAACTTACTTCAACATTATATTACTGGCCAGGTAGCTCACGCCTATAATCCTAGCACACTGTGAGGCCTAGGCAGGTAGATTGTTTAAGCTCAAGAGTTCGAGACCAGCCTGAGAAAGAGCAAGACCCCATCTCTACTAAAAATAGAAATAAATTATATGGACAACTAAAAATATATACAGAAAAAATTAGCCGGGCATGGCGGCACATGCCTGTAGTCCCAGCCACTCAGGAGGCTGAGGAAGGAGGATTGCTTGAGCCTAGGAGTTTCAGGTGGCTGTGAGCTAGGCTGATGCCACGGCACTCTAGCCTGGGCAACAGAGTGAGACTTTGCCTCAAAAAAAATAAATAAATAAATAAAAATAAATAAAAAGAAAACATTATGTTAGTCAGCTATTACTGTAAAGCAAACCAACAAAAACCTCAGTGACATACAACAATATACATTTTTTTTTTCCTTATAGTTCTGAACTTCAGGGGGATCAGCTCATCTAGACAGGGCTCAACAAGGCATTTCTGCTTTACGCTACAGATCTGGCTGAGCTGGGCTCACTGTTAACAGCTTTTTATCTGGTCTTTCTCCATGTACTAATTTCGGACCCAGGCTAAAGGGGCAACATCTACATGGGGAAAATTTGCTTTATGGTGAGGGCAGAGGTTAAATAAAAAAAAAAAAAAAAAAAAAAAAAAAGAAAAGAAAAGAAAACATGGAATGCCAATGCCCCTAAAGATCTAAGCATGGGACTGTCACAATTTGAATTTAGCCTACATGAATTTTAGCCAAAGGACGGTGCATGGCTAAATCCAAATCTGACTTTAGTAACTGAAGTGGCAAAATCATATGGCAAATGATATGGATAAAATGAGAGGTATATAATTGAACCATATAATTCATTCATCACAGTTAACATGCTTTATGTTCTTTTCCTCTGTTACTCCTATAATTCTAGTATATTTCAGTGGGCTCATTCTTCAACCTTTGTGATGTTATTTAATATACAGAGATATTTAATAAAAGACTCAAAAATATTTTAATTTGGTTTTTATATATTGGTTAAAACAATTTCTAATGTCCACATCAAGTTTATCCAAGTTGATTTTAATATGCAAGACATTTTGTATTCTTAAAATGCAGTTTATTTAAGACACTGTTGTTTCAATAACAATAAAAATATGTAAGGCAAAGTAGAAATGTTTGTGTATGTAGGAGATCTGGTGAAATCTGCAGTTTTACCAGAGGCACTTATCTTTTTGAGAAATATTTTTCAGGTTAAAATTACGACTGCTGCCTGGTTACTTCCCTTTCTATTTTTTTTTTCTTTTTTGGGGGGATAAATAGTGATATTTTCTACTGGTATGCTATCCGCATTCATAAATTGTTATTTGATTTCTCAAAAGCTGTAGTTTTTCTTTTTTACTGATAACGGTGATGTGTTTATTTCTTAAAACTGACAAACCAAATATCTTGTTAATAGGAAATATATGCATAATTCTACACTATGATGAAAACTGATTAGTCTACAAGATACAATCCTGGCATGTTATTTGCGTTTTTTTCATTTCCTTTTTCTCATTTTGTATTGCTTTGTAGATACGCATCAAAATATAATTTCCTTTCCTCTCATGCCTCAACACACTTTATTCTTGTTCTGCTGCTTATTTGACCGTAAGATTTCTGAATACTCCTCAAAAGTCATAAAAGCAATAAAAAAGCTTGACAGATACAGGAATTAGATAAAGATATTAAAATCTTATTTAAAGTCTCTTACCATAGAAACCAGACAGCCTGTGGCTCATGCCTGTGTGAAATTATCACCATCTATATTGTCTTAAACAGTGTTTCCTAGTAACAGGCATAAACCATTGTGCCAACGAGGCTTATATTAACAATGTGTTACTTGCCCAAATCCCTAGGGTTTCCACTTTCTTAGTCTTGCCACTTGGTCAGTGATTTCTAGTATGAGTGTTACAGTACCCGCAGAAATATCTAAACTTTTTTTTGAGTCAGGGTCTTACTCTGTCACCAGAGGTGGAGTGCAGTGGCATCATCATAACTCACTGTAACCTCAGACTCCTGGGTTTAAGCGATCCTCCTGCTTCAGCCTCCCTAATATCTGGGATTACATGCACGTGCGGCCATACCTGGCTAATTTTTCTATTTTTTGTGGAGATGGGTCTCTCTCTTGCTCAGGCTGGTCTTGAACTCCTGGCTTCAAGTTATCCTCCCACCTTGACCTCCCAAAGTGGTAGGGTGACAGGTTGAGCCACTGCACCCTGCCTAAAATTTTTTAAATGAAAAATATGTGTGGTTGTAATCTCATTTAGAAGTACATACTATTTATTTACACTTTAAGACAATAATAGGAAAAATGTACTTAGAGAGAAAAAAGAATTGTGTTTCAGAAAATAATGCCCACAATAAATAAGATCAAGAAAATATGAACAAGCAATGATAGAAGCCAAAAAAAAAAAAACCAAAAAAGATAAATACTGGCTTCAAATATTTCAGTTTTATCATACTAGAAATTATAGCACAACCACATGAGATTTTTTTGCAGCAATGGTGAATGAACAGAGTCTTAGCATCCTGCTTACTGAGAGCAACTGGAAATGCTGGACAATAAAGAATGAGAATTATGATACCAATAAAAATTTTCAGGGTCCAGACCCCAGAAAGAAGGGAAGAAAAGAAAGGTATATTCGATGCCACTTCCCTCTTCATACATATAGGAAGGTGGTAATCATCGCTTCAGCCTTTTGGCTAAGACCAAGTGCACAAGGCAGTAACCATGAGGCTGAGAAGCTAAACTGATCTTGCAGCCCATTCATGGGTAAGAGAAACATAGATTGTAATTCATAGTCCTCTAAGGTAGATGGGCTCTGGGAAATGACATAGGATTTCAGTTGGAACTCCAAATGTCCACACCCTAAAAGTAATTGTGATCCAAAAATCAGCCAGCTCTCACAGTCTTAGCTTAATATTAGCTCAATCCTGGATTGGAATAAGGCCCTCTATCCTAACTCAGCTGGCTGACCAAATCAAAGTAAGTCTTCCTTGGAGGATGACTATCATGCAATTTATCTCTAAAAGTTTAATCTACAATATCTGATATATAAAAATATAACTGAGTAGGGAGAGAAATAATCTGTGACTAAAAATCAAAGGGAAAGCTATATAATAAAAAGAGAAAAAAATCAAGTTATCTTAAAATGTTGAAGGAATCATATGACAAAACAGACATTTAGACTGAAGTATATCAGTCAGAAGAATAAATGTAAAGGTACTAAATGTCCCGATTAAACACATACAACAGTGGCTTACAAAAAAATGACAACCATATACTGCTTATAAAAGATACACTATCAGTATAAGGATGAAGAAATGTTGAAAGTCTGATGGAGAAACAAATGCATAGTAAAAACTAATTCAGTGAATCTCAAACTTTTTCAACTAAGAAGATCTTTACAGTCTTAAAAATAATTGATTATTCCAAAGAAATGTTTTATGTGAGATATACTACCAATATTTACTATGTTAAAAAATAAAATAAAATGGAAAATATTAAATATGCATTAATTTAGTTTCAAAGAAAAGAAAAATGTCTATCACATGTTAATACAAGTAATATATTTAATAAAACTATAATATATTTTCCAGTACAAAATATTTAGTGAGAATAGAATACTGGCATTGCTGTATACTTTTTATAAATATACAGTGTTTGCATATATATAATAAAAATATACAAAGTATAATATATCTCTACATATCTAGAGAGAGAGACTATTAGAAATTGTATAAGTTCATGTTCCACTTAAAAAAGGTGTAGAAATTTTATATGCTTTAATTTTACTATTTACTTTGCAAGATGAAATTTTTTTTTATTTTTATTTATTATAGCTTATTATGGGGGTACAACCGTTCTGGTTAAGTATATTGCCCATGCCCCTCCCAACCCCCCGAGACTGAGCCTCAAGGGTGTCCATTCCCCCAACAGTGC
>JAQIFY010005536.1:0-10968 GCA_028533085.1 Varecia variegata | reverse complement strand
GAAAAATGGAACAGTGCTTAAGGTGTTCTTAGGAAGGAATAATGAAAACCTGTCAACTAAAATGACACAGAAATCTTCAACAGCTGTTTAAACCATTCTATCCAAGATGAATTCCTTTAAGCCTCATGCTGAAAATAAACCACTGATATTGGAATTCAAGGAGAAAACTAGCCTCATTTCAAATTCTAGCAAAACAAAAACATCTATCACATTACATTAAATTTGTAGGTTTGAATATTAGTTTAAATAACTATTGCTTCATTGTTTTAGTTGTTTTATTTACATTATATACATGTTTTAGTTTATAACATAAAAGCTATATCACAAGACATTTATACATAATTTTATGTTTGTATATCTTAAAGTAACATTATCATAAAAATAATTTAAATCACTGTGTGATGAGAAGTCTTTTCTTTAAATGGGTTATTTTTTTACTACCAAGCAAATTTTTATTGAGTTATTATAAGTGAGGATAAAATGATTTCTTAATAAGCATAACATAAATACCAAACTGACAAAGTAAAGCATAAAGAACTACAAGAGAATTTCATTTACAAATAATGATACAAAAATCCCAAATAAAAATATTAACCATCAGTAGCAAATTAAAAGAATAATGCATCAGCTGGAGCTTATTCCAATAATGCATGAAAGGTTCAATATTAGGAAATCTATTAATATATTATTAATATATGAAAAAGAGAAAAATAATATATTCACAAATGCAGAAAGGGAAATGACAACATTTAACATTTTATTTTTGGTAAAATTTTTGATAAAATAAGAATAGGCATATACTTTCTGAACGTAATAAAATATATATGCCTTAGCCAGAAAACAACATCATGCTTGGTGGGGAAACACTGGAACAATTCATATTAAAGTTAGGGACAAACCAAGGATATCTTCTATCATCACTATTATTTAACATGGCTTTGGAGGTATTAGTCAACCCAATTATGCAAAAGAAAGGAATAAGGCATAAAAATTAGAAACACAGAAGCAAAATTATAATTATTTGTTGATAATATGGTTATCTATGCAGAAATTCAAGTTGATTTAAATGAAACACTATTGCAAATGGTAGGATTTGGCATGTTGTTTAATATATTTTGTGCATATTGCTTTAACCAACCAATAAGAGGATCTATTGGGAACAAGACCACATGTACTACAGCAACAAAACTGACGAAACGTCATAATTTCAGTGATATGCCTTTTGACTTTTGTTATGTAATAAAAGGAAAAGGGTCTGTGAGTTACTTGAATTTTGAGAAATCCTGAGATAGTACATTTATTATACTTAGAACTAAGCCTGGTAGACGGTGGAGCTCAAGAAATGTTCCCTTCCCTTTCCATCAGTCACCTCTACACTGCAGCTGACCCCTAATCTTGTATCTGCAGGCCTTGTGCTTGCCACAGTCAAGGGCCACCTCTCTATTCTTGAGTAGTGGTGGCATCTTAAAGGTCCTCCACCCAAGGCTCATCTTTCTCAGGCCCAGGACCCTCCCTGTTCTGCGAAAGCATCTCTGTCCCTGACCATGCCTGCACAGGTCCTGCCTGACCAAGGGTGTGCCCTAATGGGGATTAAGCCGGTCAAAGGCCAGAGGTCAGAGGCTGGCTGGCCGCTGAAGGGTTTGTCTTCCATGCTGTGATGTTTGAGTAGCAGAGTCACTGTTCCCACCTGATGGGGAACCCAGGGAGCAGCTCATGCTGCCTGCTGTCTCAGTGGGGTGGGTCAGGAAGACTTGGGGTCTAGTTCCAGCTCCACCTTAAAAAAGGATAGTGGGACCTGGGGTGAAAGATGGGGTAGGGCAGATCTTACCAAGTCCCCCATTGTCCCGGTGTCTTCATGGTCTAGGTATCCCCCTTGGCCTCTGGGTTCAGTCGGATCTTCTCATAGACAGTGTGGATTGCTGGAGTCAGCTTGGGGCTTTGTGCATGGAAGCTTCTCTTCTCCATGTTGTTCTACAATTCAGGTGGGATTGAGGAGTGGTCTCAGTCAGCCTCTAAGAACTATGTACAAGGGCCAGTTGGGCTACCTCTCTCCATGTGCTTCTTGTCCTCAGCCTGGTAGCTCTGGGTCTCAACCCTGATAACTCCCCAAATCTAGCTTCAGCCCAGATGCCTCGCTTGAGCTCTGAAAGTCTTTGCATTTGTTCTGTCCTCTGCCCAGGATGCTACCCCTCTCCTCTCACCACCCAAGACCTCCACATGCTTTCTCCCTCACCCCTGCAGGCTCTTCCTCTCAGTGAAGCTTGCTCTGACAGCCCATCATGTCCTCTCCGCCTTTCCCTGCTTTATTTTCTCCTTAGTGTTTATCATCATCAAACAATTCATAGTTCATTTACTTTATTTGTCATTTTCCCTACCCACACCCACCCCCACTAGCATACATATTCTGTGAGGGCAAGGATTTTTTTTTTTTTTTTTTTGCTTTGTACTTGTTTTGGTCTGGAATTCTGTAGCCCAGATCAGAACAATTCTATTCATAGGAAGACAGTAGGCACTCGATAAATATTTCTTGGACAAATTTGCTCTTGACTGCTCTTATTGCAAAGGTGCTTAGGAAAACTGCAAAGGACCTGCTAAATGTAAGGTATTACTGTTAGTATTATAATCCACATTTTATAAAGAAGAAAAGTGAGGCCCAGGGAGGTAAAGTAACTTTTCAAGGTTGAACAAGAAGTCAGCGTCAGAGCTGGGTCTCACACCCATCTCTCCTGATCTGCTCCTTCTCCCCACTCCCATCCTCTTCTGTGCTCGTCTCCATGTCTGGGAGTAGTTCATTTTTTCCAGCAGCCTGGGAGCTCCCCAGGGGCAGAGACTGAGGTGGCAGGGGGCTTTGGGACAGGGCTGAGTATCTGGGTTAGATGCCACCTGGTTCATTTCTCTATCCTAAAGCTACATATTGACCCCCTCGTGTGTCTCTGGCAGGGGGCTACTGGGGCTTGGGTCCCAAGGAGTTATTATATTTCCTGAGTCCCCTGCAGCCCAGGTCAGACGGGGACATGACTCAGAAGGGCTGAGATGGGAAACCACAATGCAACCGGCACTGAGGCAGATGGGGACGGTGGACAGGGCACTGGACCGGGAGTGAGGAGACCCCACTGGGCCTGGTGCTTGCCACAGTTCTCTGGGTAAGTCCCAGTGTTCCATCTGGGAATTGCTATCCCCGACCAAGACCCCTCCCTCAGCAGAATCTTTCCATGTGGGACCATAGCACCAATTTCCAGCCAAGGGCCAGGAGCCACATGAGGTGCTCTCCCAGTGGCATTGCCTCAGCCGGGGCAGCTACGCCTTTACACAAAATGGTGGCATTCATGGTAGAGGCTCAGGCAGGTAGGCGGCAGAGGGGTCTGGGTGGGGGAGAAGTGGGGCTTTCCTGACGCTACCCAGACGCTGGTGTCTCCGCCTCCTCCACGCCCTGCTGGGCCTTCTGCTTTTACTCCCGTTGGGTCTCCCACAGACGGCCAGTCCCACCAGACACCTGGTCATTTACACTCTTGCCTCTCCTTGGCCCTGAGTTTCAGACTGTGGAAGGTGAGCCCCTCCAGGGTTCTCGTCCCACTTCCTCCACTGCCAAGCTGGTGTGTCCTTGGGCCAGCCGCTCACCTCACTGAGCCTCAGTCGCCCTCTGCCCTGCTCTGCCATCCTTTCTCACCCAGCAGCCGCGAGGCCCTGATGAGATAACGGATGTGGAGCTGTAGGAGCGAGGTCTCCTCGCCTTGCACCACAGCTCACGGCATGCGTGGGCACCCAGGGGTGCAACCGTATTGCCCAAGGCAAGGACTGGCCCAGAGCCTCACGGTGGGGCAGAGTATCCTGGACCTCCCAGCTGGCCTGATTTGATTCCCTCAGACCCACCTTAGGGTGTCTCGGGAGGCTGATCTCTGCGTAGGGAGGGTCAGGGCTGTCGACCTCTCCAGTCCGCAAGTCAACGAGGTTCTCCGTGGAAAGGACGTGGGGAGCAGCTGCTGAGCTTGGCACCACTGGCAGGAGAGTGGACCCACCTGTACACAGCAGACGCTCAGTGAGGGCGTGTGGAACTGAAGCCAGCGTGAGGGCAGTCGCTGCTCCTTGAGCTGTAAGTGCAGGTCCCGGACCCCTGCTCAGTCTCTGCCACCCACCACCCTTTCCTCCTGGTCCTTCACACACGTCCCACCCTCAGCACTGCTCCCCCAGCCTTCTGCCAGGGATCCACAGGAGAGGCTGATGAGCCTCTGTCTGCCCACTGTCCTCCCCAGCCTGTCCCTCTCCCTGGGGACTCCTCCCTCCATGACTCCTCCTCCAGGGTCCTCTAGCTCAGCACTCCCCTCAGGGTCTCCCCAGCACCCACCTCTCTCAGCCTTCATGCTCTTCCTCTTCCCGATCCACACTCCAGCCACCAGGCTCACCATCAGAAGTGGGACAAGGATGCCTATCCGAAGCCATTTGCTCTGAGGAGAACCTGGGGTCAAAGGCTAGTGTCAGATCTGCCTCAGTCAGGCCTGGTGGGCAGGCAGGGGTGGGACCACCCTGGCTCAGGGCCTGTCTCCCAAGAATGCATCCTTTCTGCAGCCCAGAGGGATTTCCTCCTTTCTAGTCTCCCAGCACACTGTCCACTGCCTCTTTCATGCTGATTCTGCCAGGCCTTCTGCCATCTCCACACAGGAATCTCAGGGCTCCCACCAGCTGGTGTGCCATTGTTTTATCCCCTCCACCTGCCTCTCCGTTCTCCTCTCACACCTGCAGAAGGTTACTACATTCCAAGAAGGAGAGGGAATGGAAAGATCTGGGGTCTCCAGACCTCAAAGCATGTTATGCTCTTTGTCTGGGATATCTTTCTCATACTGCCACAAGAAAACTCCTATTCATCCTTCAAGGCCCATTTCAGGTATTCCCTTCTCTGTGACACCCTTCCTTCCCAACTCCTATAGCAGTTACTCAATTTTTTTTTCCTGGACCACACTTTTGTGTTTACCTCAACTTCACTTAACATCTGGCTTTGTATTTAGAAATATACCCCTCCAGGCAAGTGCAGTGGTTCACACCTGTGATCCCAGCATTTTGGGAGGCTGAGGTGAAAGGAGTGCTTGAGGCCAGGAGTTTGAGACCAGCCTGGGCAACATAGCAAGACCCTCATCTCTATAAAAAAATTTTAAAGTGAGCTGGGCATGGTGGTGCATGCCTGTGGTCCCAGCTACTCAGGAGGCTGAGGCAGGAGGATCACTTGAACCCAGAAGTTGGAGGTTGCAGTGAGATATGATTGTGCCACTGCACTCTAGCCTGGGAGACAGAGTGAGATCCTCTCTCTAAAAAATTAAAAATAAAAATAAATAAAAATACCCCTCCTCTTCTTCTATTTAGTATCTAATAATTACTGACACACTACATGTTATATACCATGCTGATAGCTTTGCACAGATTACCTCTTTTAATTCTCATAACAACCCTGTAAGTAGGTAGAAGTATTACCCATCTTACAGATAGCAAGGCTCAAAAAATTAAGTAACTTGCTGAAGGTCACACGGCCGGTATGTGGTGGTGCCCCCGTGTACTGTAAGTTACTTAAGGGCAGGGGCTTGTCTTATTTTATAGTGTGCCACACCCCCAGCACATAGTAGGCACTCAGTGAAGGTTTGTGGGTCGAATGCTGAGTGGAGGAGTGAATAAGGAAATGACAAAGAAGAGACTGTTCAGAGGAGAGCCCCAAGGATGCAAGCAGAGCTCAGGAGGACATTGGAGGGACAGGGCAGCTGACCTGATGATTACGCCTCCTTTCTACATCAGTTGTTCCTGCTGTGTGGTCCTGGCAAGGTAGGGCTTTGGTATTTTATGAAACCAGGGCCTGAGGGTGCTGTTCCTTTGTAAGAGCTCCCTCCCCCTGACACACCCTGTATAGTCCCTTTATTTAGCCTGGGTGACCCATTAGGCTGACTGGGGGAAGTTTGGTAAATGGCAGTAGTGACCACAGGTACTCACACTGCTCAGAGGAGGCTGACTGTGGCTTATGTACTCAGAGGTGGTAGCCATTCTCAGAAAGGGGATGTCTGGCATGGAAGGAAAGGGAAAGGAAAGGAAAGGAGAGGACAGAAGAGGACAGGAGAGGAGAGGAGAGGACAGAGGAGGGGAGGGGAGGGGAGGCGGAAAGAAAAGGAAAGGAAAGAAAGAAAGGAAGAAAGAAAGGGAGAGAGGGAGGGAGGGAGGGAGAAAGGGAAGGAAAAATGAAGGAAAGGAAGGAAAGAAAAAGAAGAAAAAGACAAAAAAAGAAAAACCAGGCATCTATCAGCCTGAACAGGCCATGCATGTCCAACCCAGCCCAACCAGGGAGAGAGCCTGAGACTGGGGGTCACAAGCATTCTGGGGCCAGAGAGGTGCCCTAAGGATTCATCAGGCCTCAGTCCTCAAATCCTCCTCCCCTGCTTGGATACTGATGACTAATTCAGCCTCCCCACTCCTTGATTCTGGGAACAGGGGTGTCCACATGCCAGTCCCACATTTATGTCATGGGCAATGCGGCAATCTCCACATACTGGCCCGACTTCTGGACTTGCAGGTTTGAAGACTGTAGTGAGGATGTGGTTGTTCACTGAGGGGGGACCTTCTGGTTGCACCATGTGAACAGCCTTACAGTCCCATCCTTCCCTGAGTCCTCCAGTCTTATCCCCAGCCCATCCTCTGTCAGCCCATTTTCATCATCCTCCCTAGTAGATCACACTCACCCCTCCAAGGACAGATGGTCTCCAGGTCTAAGGTCGCATTCTTCTGGTCTGCAGGGTTGCTGACCACACAGGTGAGGTGTCCATTCAACTGGCTCAGGGGCAGACTCAGGCTTAGATTCCTGGAGTTGGGGGCTGGCATCAGTGTCCCTCTCTGTTCCAGCTCCCTGGGGAGGCCCTTGCTCAGCCAGGTCATTGTCAAGTTCTCTGTGGTCCCTGGGGTCCCACACTCCAGGCTGACATTGCACCAGCCTGATGTGTTGGATGATGAATGAATCACAATTTTTGGGTGGGGGATGGGCTCTGGGGTAAGAGAGGACAAAAGAGAAACTGAGCTTCATTGGAGGCTCACCCAAGTATATCAACCACTCTCACCTACGTGATGCAGTAGTATGACATTGCCCATTTTCTAAATATAAGCCTGGGGAAGTAACCAATGCACCTGGCCCAGGGGTTCTGCCTCTCAGCCCAGGATTAGCTAGTTGAGGCCCTTCCTGCTCAGAGAGGGGACCTGGTGCAAGCACCTCACCACCCATCTCCTCTAAGGAGCAGAGCGAGGGTCACTTCCTGGACTTTCCCTAGGCTGCCCTGGCCCTGCACCACTCTCCCAACTCCTTGGTTCCTTCAAGTCACCCTGCTCAAAGATTTTCCATGACCTCTGTGGGAAAATAGATTTGAATCTAGAATTTATACCCTTCCCATTTACCCTTAAACTAAAAGGGCAAAACAAAGACACTTTAGGACATGAAAGTGCTTACGACGTTAATCACCTCTCTAAAAGAAACTCAAAGATGTGCAGAAAAAAATTAAAAATGAATTCAAGATCAAGGAAAAAAACAAGATATAGCTGTGATCAAAGAAGTCAGTGAAACTTACAGTTCAATCTAGATAATTAAATAATCATTATATATGATTATCTATATCCATATATATTTTAATATGTATTGATATCTGTATCTATATATGATGATCACAATATGGAAGGGTTGAGAATACAGTGCAAAAAAAGATGTTAAATTTCTTGTTTTGTTCAGAGGAAGAAAAAAAATACTAATTATCTGTAAGTGCTAAAGTAAAAATTTAAGTTTAGTAACCAGTAAGATAAAAGTACAAACTACTGGAGAAGTTTAGACAGAGGAAAACACTATTGATCCAGCAAAATATAAGGAAAAAACAATAATAATAGAAAACATTAAATAAGATGTCAGGAGTAGGTCATGCATGAAAGAAATCGAAATATGTTTGAATGCATTATATCCCTCTATTAAAATCCACAACTCTAGGTAAATCCAGTGTGTGCTATATATATTATCTAATGACACGGAAAGATTAAAAAGAAAGAGATAGAAAAAGATAGACTAGGAAAATGTAACAAAGATTGAAAGTGTGACAACAGTCACTACAGACCAAATAAAATTTAAGATTAAAAAAATTAAGTGGGACAAAGAGATATTTTAGATTAATATATATCTAACAACATGGCTTGGAAATGTAGAAATATTACAAAGCAAAACAAACAAAACAATAAAAACTAAGAAAACTACTGGAAATTCAAGGATAAATTATCAAATCCACTATTAATATAGTGAATGACTTCACTATGGTGGATAGACCTAAACAGGTTAGAAAGGAGGATGTAATACAGGGAAAACAGACATTAATAGCCAGGTGGCCAATCCAACGGGGCGCTCACTCCACACCCATTCCCAGTCCCTGCTCTGTCCTTGCCGTCACCTATGGTAGAGTCTGGAATGCTAAAGTCTTAGTTTCTCAGTCTTTCTTGCAGTGGCAGTTTTGACTAATGAAGTAAGAGGGAATCTGCTAGGTGGGAAGAAAGATCTTCACTCCTGAAAAGACAAAACCTCAAAACAAGAAAGGCTTTTCCCCTCTTCCTTCTCTCTTTTGCTGTCTTGATTGTGGCATAACATCCAGAGGAAACACTTGGCAGATGCCAAAGAGAGTAAGGCATGAACCCTGATCTCAAGTGAAGAGGAGACCACACACAAATAACAACTCTGGTGCAAGACAGAGGGAAGCAAAATCCATAAAAATATTAGAAAAAAATGTTGAGACTTCAAAATGGAAAGGCTCATTTTCTAGGGATCAGAAAAATCTTTATTTAGGACAGGGCAGTTCTGAAAGCCAAGAGGTAAGGGAGAAAGAGCCTATAAATTCGGAATGAGGTTGTTTGCCTAGAAAGAAGGCGAAAGATAGCATCAGTTACCAGAGGGTGCCTAATGCTGAGACAAATACTTAGTTCTACAGGCGATGGGCAGTGACCAAGTGGTGTTGGATGATTTAATCTGGGCACTGATGAACTGTTGGGAAATGGAAAGCAAGATGAAGAGAAACCAGCTAGTAGCACTTCTACTTTTTCTAGCAACTTCTCTTCTGCTCCAACCTCGTGTTTTTTATATGACTGTCACTCTTAGCACTCTGACCCTGGTTACAGGGGAGAGCACAAGTCCCAGGCCTTGCCAATCAGAGCAAGCTGTTCCCCTGGCCAGTGACCAAGCTAGAGGTGGGCATATGACCCGAGCCTAGCCAACAGGAGTCCTTCCCTGGAATTGTGTGGAGCAGACAAGGAAAGTCCCTTTGCTCTCTGATGGCAGGAGTTGGAGGGCGGGACTCATAGCTGCCAAAGGCCATGTTCCTTACCATGGGAGAAGCCCAAGAGAATAAAGCTGACGGGAGAAAGAGAGAGACAGAGCTCACACACAGACTTGGCAGACTGTGTGTCTCCTGACAGAGAGAGGAGAGTGCCCACCAGCTCTCTAGTTCCTGCAAGCATGAAGGCCAAAGGAACTCCTTTACCGATCTTAGCTCCTGTGAGATCTATGTATCTTTAAGATGAAACCCCTCTTAATCGACCTAATTTGAGCAGCTTTCCATTCTTGCTGCCAAAAAGAGATAGGAAGAGACTGCATTGTTTTGATGGTACTCAGAAAGCTATGCCATGAATTTATCAGCCAAGGAGAGGAGAGAGAGACAAGATCAAGAACCAGCAACTGGAGGCCAGGGATGCAGCTGGTGTTTTCTTCGCACTTCATTAACTGGAAATCCCATCTTGGACACTTAATCCAGTCAACCCTGTCTCTTCTTATAAGCTTTCCCACCTCCCACATTGGAGTCCCTCACCCCTCACCCACTCCCATGAGGTGAGGAATTGTTAGTTGTGCAGGGGAGGTGTGAGAGATGGATATTCCCTGGAGAGCCGCCAATACATGTCAAGGAGGAGAGAAAGGGCCAGGTGTGGGAGGTGAAGGGTAGCGAATGCAGAGCATGGAGCATGGGGAAAGTGTCAGCAAGCAAGGCTGGAGAGGCAGCCAGTGACAAGATCCTGTGGGGGACTAGACTTCTTTTCCTGAGTGTTATTGATCCTGTGGAGGGTAGGGGTGGGAGCATTTTAGGGGTTTAAGCAGGGATATAACAGGAAGAGAAGTGCATTTTATGAAGCTCAAAATAGCAGCTGTGTGGAGGGTGATTTAGAAAGGGGAAGACACTGGTTAGGAAGCCACTGCAATGATCCATGCAGGGGTGATGGAGGATGGGTAGAGGCAGAGAGGACCAGCAGGAACGAGCTCTGGCACGTTGGGTACCTTCAGACTCTGCTCCCTCTCCTCCCTTTCCTCCAGCTTTCTCCACTGCCCTGTCTTCCCAGGGCTCTGTCCTTCCCGGGGGAGGATGTTGGCTTGCTCATTGGCCTGGGAGATCCAGGGGACAGGGGCTGGGTCACCTTCTGCATCTTCAACTTGGGTCTAGGACAGGCTTTGTCCTGAGAATTCCCCAACTGGCCCTCAGGTCACTGGTCTAAAACCATTTTACCAAATGACCAATTCTAACAGTTGATCTCCTTCTTAGTGTTTTTCTCACCTTTCTTGATGTCCGGTCTTATTGTTTTGTTTTTGCCAAATTTTGGGATCACTTAAGAATTTTTTTTTTTTTTTTTTTTTGAGACAGAGTCTCACTCTGTTGCCCGGGCTAGAGTGAGTGCCGTGGCGTCAGCCTAGCTCACAACAACCTCAAACTCCTGGGCTCAAGCGATCCTTCTGCCTCAGCCTCCCGAGTAGCTGGGACTACAGGCATGCGCCACCATGCCCGGCTAATTTTTTCTATATATATTTTAGTTGGCCAGCTAATTTCTTTCTATTTTTTAGTAGAGATGGGGTCTCGCTCATTGCTCAGGCTGGTCTCGAACTCCTGACCTTGAGCGATCCACCCGCCTCGGCCTCCCAGAGTGCTAGGATTACAGGCGTGAGCCACC
>JAQIFY010005535.1:0-10972 GCA_028533085.1 Varecia variegata | reverse complement strand
GCCGCCAGCACCCAAGTCAAGCAGAACAGGAGGAAACAGATATAATAATCATAGCAATAATGACAACAATCACAACATTAACAACTAATATTTATTGAGCACTTACTATATGGAGTACAGGCCCTACTCCAATTGCTTTACATGTGTTACTTATATAACCTACATAACAATGACATTAGGCATGTGCCATTATTATCCCCACTTTACAGATGAGGCCACTGAGGTACAGAGACTATAAGGGGAAAGTTAAAACAGAGAATAAGGAACAAAAGGGTAGACAGCTATGGCCACAGAAGTAGAAATGATAATTCAGATCAGAAATACATTGTCAATTGAAAAAGATGAAGAGAGCAGAGATGGCCAAGAAGGAAAAGAAATCAAATATACTGACTACAGAAAGCTCACTGCAGGGGTATTCAGTGGCACTCCTCCAAGACTCTGATAGTATCACTGTTCTGTTGTCAGTTCAGTAACTGGGGAGTCTCCAAGTCACCCCTCCCCCATAAAACCTCCAGAGTGACTGCTAAGGCTAGAGAGCTCTCAGTTTGCTTGAATTTTCATGAACCAGGTATTTAGAATATCACTTGTCTAGAATTTCTTGTCCAGATGCATTGACAATTCAAGTTATTGCAGGACTGCATTAAATTTTTGGATTGTTTTAACTGGCACATTTATGTTATGCAAAGAATACCTTTAAAATGCCTTGAATGTTACTTGTCCTCAGTAGTTTAAGCAATTCCCCTGGAAGCGCATTCTTGCAATTCACCTGCATTTTTTCTTTTTTCAGTGTAAGGTAGATTTCAAATTGGAACATTTCTGTATGATCATTTCTGAATGCAGTAGGCCCTGGGCGGGTATATGTGCATATTCCTCCTTCAGTTCTGGGCCACCTATAATCCTTTGACAATAGCTACAATCTGCTCTGCAAGCAGGAACCACACAGAAAAGTGAGTTTCTCCACTGCTCTGGGGCAGCCTGGCATTTTGGAGGTTTAAACCATGAAAAGTTTGGACCTTTTCTACTCACACCTAAAATCTATCAGCTCTCAGCCTGGAATTGAAAGCAGGACAAGTGAAGCTTCCCAGGCTGCCAGCGTTCTTTCCAGGTTGTTCATACACAGCAGGATGGGACGCGCTGGCTACAATTCCTGGGAAATGTCCTAAAAACAACCCCTGAAAAAACCCCTCTTAGCCCTTCTGTCTGGTCTATGGCATGTGGAACATTCTTGTCTGACACTGATTTGTTTCCTCCAGGTTTCATTGAGTAACTGCTAAGGCAGCTCTCAGTAATGATTTCCATTCACAAATTGGTCTCCGTTGTTCCTCTAATTGATAGTGTGGCCCCAAGGTACCCGACATCAGCCAAGCCTCCCACTCGCACATGCCACAGGTCTCGGCAGCACCTCAACCTCAGGGCAGATCCCCAGCCTAACACGCACCCACGCGATCTTGGAGGACACATTGCTCTGGTAAGAACACATCTCTAACGGCCGCAGGAGCCCAGCTCTGCCCTGTCTATTTCCCAGGGTGCTGGAGGAAGCCCCTTCTCCAACCACAAGCCAAGACTTCAGATTCTTGCTCCCATCTCTGCCCCCAGTGGAGCTAAATCCAGCCATGGATACTCAAAAGTCTTGGTTGCCTCATGATGCCCATATGCACCTAAATATGGGAACTGGTGTTTTCCAGAAGTTTTTATTTCCTTTTCAAATGCCAGTCCCCTTAAGGAGCAGAACTCAGGATGTCACTGCCCCTTCGAGGGACAGATGGCTTTTGCCCTCACACCTGCTTTTCCTGTGCAGGTGGCCTGACAAAGTCTGGAAAATCCATCCTGCCGCTAACTCCACAGCAGACACCCAAATCATTCCAACCTCTAAAAGGCAGAGCCAAGTGAAGTCTTGTATTCAGCCTTCCTTTAAGATCATGCTCATGAGATTTTGCATCATTCAAACACTTCTGCCTATTATGTAGGCCACACAAAATTAGCAATGGTTAAACTTTGGTAGTACAACTTACGGTGAATTTTTTCCCTTTGACTTTTCTGTGAACACAAACTTTTTATGTACCTGCATTACTGTTAGAATGAAAACATCTTTCTTTAATAAAAAGAAATGTATAGATTTCAGGTTTGATAGAAACTGATCCCATGTGTTTTAAAGTCTGGGCAACATAGTGAGACCCCAGGTCTCTACCAAAAATAAAAAATTAGCTGGGCATGGTGGTGTGTGCCTGTAGTCCTAGCTCCTCTGGAGGCTGAGGCAGGGGGATTGCTTGAGCCCAGGAGTTTGAGGTGACAGTGAGGCTGTGATCATGATCACACCACTGCACTCCAGCCTGTGTGACAGAGCAAGATCTTGTCTCAAAAAATTTTTTTAAATGGTTTATTCCAAGTTCGTGTTATATTTATATTTAGCAAACTGACCGACTTGCTGCAGTCAGCTTTGTGCATGTCTGTCATAGGACTTGTCCCCTGGGAGGGAGGGGCGGCCCACCTCCCCCTTCCTGGCTGGCTGGCAGTCAGCAGCAGGGCCCAAGCACCCAGACTGCAGACTTGGCACGTTCCCTCTGCAAAGCTCTCTGTGGGAAATTGTAGAAGTTCCTATTGTCCCTCACCCTAAGAGATGCTCAAAGGCTGGCCACGATAGTTTTGGTCTTTGCAGGTGAGAAAACCCAGCTACTGGGAGTTAAATCCCAGTGGATTTTCCAGCCCCATGTAGTATTGACAGCAGGTTTCATGGTCTGTCTCTTAAAACTAATCCACTGGGCTGAAATCATCTGAGAGACTTCCCAAACTGCCTTTAGAATCTTCGCGGGTGACTTCCATCAGCCCCACCCAAGAGGAATTAAAAACACGTTCCACAAATTCTCACAAGTTAATCACCTTCCAAAATGAAGTCACTCAAATCCATCACAAGATAAGCCTGACAACACTTAGAGCTTGTTTCCTTTTGAGTCAATTGTACTAGCCAAATTCTCACCATCATGGTACTCAGCTGGTTGCCACCACCCTGTTGTTGGAGGGAGAGGAGGAATGCCCTCCACCTCTGCGGTATTCACGGGACATGCCTACCGGCCATTCGGTAACCAAATGGTCATCGGAATGAAGGGTGCTGCCCGATGCAAGGTTGCTTGTGCCAGCCCTGCTCGGGGCAGCCCACTGGCTGCAGGAGGGCAGGGGGAGCAGGCAGATGGCCAAGGAAGGCGGAGACACAGGCGTGGTGGGGGCATAGGGCAACCCACCTGAGAAAGCCCTAACTAGGTGCGCCTGCCAATCATTCCCAAGTGGCATGGAAATGAGGCCCTCAGAGAAAGTGGTCATGGCATCCTCAAAACGTGGCTCTGCCCTCTGGCACCCTGCCTTAAACCCCTCTCCTTGGTATTCTGTTTTCATCTTTTCATCTGTTGCATATGTTAAAATTGAGCTAAATTTTACAAGTCTGTTAGGTAAGGATTTCTGATTTTGGCTTTCTTTTTATCGTGCTTTGTATGTTACTGCTTTTTAAACCATGAAGCATTATTTGAGTAGGTCCATGATACTGCACAAATGCCCGGTGGAAAACATCATCATAAAACATTTACATACACGACCATTGCCCGGATGAGCTAGCGCTGTATTACAAGAAGGAATAAGAAAATCGCCCAGTGGGATTCCTCATATTACCCTTAAGAGCAGCACTTGAGCACACTTATACTAATAATTAATAATATTAAATACAAGTACGTGTTTAATGAATGTTAAATGCAGTACTCACAAGGCTTACGAGTGCTCCTGCATTGGAGTTTGACAACGCCCCAGTGAGTGGAGTGGGTTCCACCGCTCCTGTTTTGCAGCTGAGGAAACTGAGGCCTGGCTGAGCTGCTGCCCCGCCTTTGGGGTTTGCAGAGGCCGGAGCTGCGCTCAGGCTCTCCGCTTGCGGGTTAGGTCATCTCGGGGCCTGCGGGGCCTTTCTCTGCCAAACCGCAGGGAGGGACCGGGCTCAGGAGGGAGGGGCTGGGAACTGTTTGTTGTTGCTTTTTCTGAATTAAAAGAAAACCGGGGACTAGAGCAACGAAGAGAGCAGAGTTCAAGGGAGACTCTGGCAAGTCCCCTCGGGCAGACCCTGGACTGCGGCCAGAGCCCTGGGACAGGGGGACAGGGTAGGCTGCCGAGTGCGCGACGAGTGTTTAGCGAGTGTTCACTGTGGATGATGGATGACCGGCCTGGAATCCTGCCACACCACAAATTTGTTCCTCTGTCCACCCCGGCAACCGAGGAGCCAAAAGAGATGGGGGATTGGCGGGGGGGTCTTCAGCTTCAGTGTCGCTGGCTGGGGGCACCGGGGCCGCCGGAGCTCTCAGCCCCGCCCCCCATTGTCTTGGCCTCTGCGCGCTCCTTGGACGCGGGTTACCCTCCCCTGTCACTGTGCGCACTCGCAGCGCGCGTCCAAGCGCTTCCCCGGGCAGGGAAGTTGCCAGCGCCGAGCGAGGGCAGCCTCCCTACCTCCCTGCCTTCAGCCCTTCCCCTCTGCTGCTCCCCAACCCAGCCCCGCACCGCGCGGCTGCCAGAATCGCGTTTCCGTTCCATGGTTTTGATCATGTAACATCCCCACTTGGAAGGCCGGACTGAGTCCCGGCGGCCTCGTATGTCAAGTCTCAATTCCAACCATGACCATTAAGGTCCTCCCCACGGCCCCCCATCTTGCCCGCCCCGTCTCCAGAATCTTCCAATGCAAAACTGCTGCTCAGATTATACAAAACTCTATAGCCTCTCCCTCCTCTCTACTCCACCACTCAGTCATTGCACAAATATTTTATTGAGCATCTATAATGTGCCAAGCACTGAACTGTGGGCTGCAGAAACACTAATGAACAAGGAGAAATCATCCTGCCCTTAAAGAATCTACAGTCAAGTGAAGAAAACAG
Source organism: Varecia variegata (assembly GCA_028533085.1). Taxonomy (NCBI): domain Eukaryota; kingdom Metazoa; phylum Chordata; class Mammalia; order Primates; family Lemuridae; genus Varecia; species Varecia variegata. Next base: position 6,074 of record JAQIFY010005535.1, on the reverse strand, counting down.
CTAAACAAGAATGCAATTTTCTTACTCCTATTTGACACCAAAACAACATACCTCACATTCAAACCTGAGCACAACTATGTAAAATAAACTAATAAGCAGATCAAGCACAGATAAAAGACTGAAAGGAAATATACCAAAATAGTTATCCTTGGGCAGCTGAGTAGCAAAATTAGGATGACTATTTCCTTACTTTTCCTTTTAGGTAGTTTCCAAAATTTCTGCCCAGGTATTAAGTTGTATGATTAAGAGCAAACTGTTTTGTAACATTTCTTATTTTTTCTGGTTAAAAAAGCATTGTCATTTCTTTTAAGAAAATTTTGAAACTACAGAATGCAGTAATAAGAAAATAACAACATCTACAATCCCAAGATAACACATAATAAATATCAATATTTCATTTTATTAGCCACTATCTTATCTTTTTATAAAATTGGACTCACATGTGCACCATGTACTATAACCTATTTCTACTTAGCATAACATATTATAAATAATTTTTCATGGCATTGAAGTGCTCTACAACATCATTTTTTATGTTTTTGTAATGTTCAATATGAATGAATTTAATCAATCCTTATACATAAATCATTACCCATGTGCAAGGAAGAAAATTGTGGACATTGGGAATAGGCTTTTGAATCGCTCAGACCTGGATTCAAATCCTGGCTTTACCACTTGCTGGATATAACTTTAGGCCAGTTTATTAAACTTTTCTAGGTCTCATTTTTCTTACACATAGATATGGGGATAATATCTTCCTTACAGGTTATTGTGAGAACAAAATAAAATAGCATGTATAAATTGCTTTGGTCATGCCTGGCACATAGAGCTCAATTAATAGTGATTCTTAGCCCTGATTATGTCTTGAGTCTGCATTTCTAGATGTAGAACTTTTGCATGAAAAGGTCTGACCATTTTGAAGTTTTTTTAGGACTATTGCCAAGTTCGCACTATAAAGAGTATATAGATTTCATTTAAAAGAAGGAGGAGTCAGAGAGAAGTTTTTAAAAATTAAACTTCTTTTGAGCTCTGTGTGCCCAACGCTATAATGGACTCATTCAGTAATGGACAATGGACATGGACAACACCCTCCAGAGCTTCCAGTTATTATGCTGTGGCTGTTCTCCAGCCTTCTTCCCACCAGCGCTAGTGTCTCCCTCTTCTAAAAATTTCTTCCTCCGTGGATCCTCCGCAGCTTCCTCCAGGGAACCCGTCTCTGAGAACCCTGCTCTACTGAAGCCTTGAGGCCCCTCTTGACTTTGTGCTGCTTGAGACTTTTGTCATCTCTGCCACATGCTCACACTAACTCCTCCATCAGACTGCAAACTTCTGAAGTCCAAGGACCAAGGCTAAGTTATAAAAATGACATGGCTTTTGATTCTTTGGCTAACCAGTTGTTTTTTGGGAATAGAATAAATTGTCCCCAAATCAGAAGTCTTCGGGAAGATCTGAGACATGGAAGTATCCTCCTTACAGATGCCACTTTATAGGTGAGAAATTCTGGGCTCCAGGAGGGGATGTCCCCTCCCCAGGGGCACACAGCAAGCAGTAGGGCCTCGTTTCTGTCTCTCCACATTCCTCCTATCACCTCCGCCGGCTCCCACCAGTTTGCATGTTTTATTGCTCAATCTGAGCCCTGTGTTATCCGCCACACTATCTCAATTTGAAAAATCTTGCCCTTGACTCTTGCTTTTGTGCAGCCCACTGCCCCGCTATCAGTCCAGATCGTTTCTGCATTTGGACACCACACTCCCACCCACCACCCTTCCTTGAACTGGGGGAGATAACAGAGTGTGTGCCCACCCCGGCATTCCTGCACATCCTGGACATGAAAGCCATTGTGAAACATGCAGAATCCTCCCCGATTTATTTCTTTTTACCTTACATCCCTTCCACTTTGATGTCAGTAGACTATTTGAAAGAAAAGAATCTAACGTGACCTACCACCCTGGAATGCCAAGAAAAACAATTACCAGGGCGATGGGGCGCAGGGAGCAGACGGTGGACGTGGATGAGCGGGGCAGAAACGGGGCTGTTTTCTGAACTCCTGTTCTACCCCAGGGCTGACCGGCAGGTCCTTTTGCTGCCGGCTGCTCAGAGCTTCCCCCGTACTGACTTCAGTGTCCCGCAAGCCATTCCTAAATGGGAGAGCGTCTTTCTTTATCATGTACTTTGCCTAAAGTAGAATTCTTTACCAGTGAGTTTCTTTGTTTTTCTGTTTCTTCCCCAGAATATAAACCCCACGAGAGCAGGGAATTGTTTTACTCGTTGCCAAATCCCAAAGCCTGGAACAAAACCTGGGTTGTAGCAGGAGCTGAATATAATATGCATATATAATCAGTCATTGAAAGAACTTCCAGGTGTGTTTTTGGTTCATAAAGAAGAATTTTATGTAAGCTGGGAGAGGTCGGCTGGCTGAATCTCTCCCCTCTTCCCCTTTCATTTTCATGGGTCAGAGTTGTAGCTTCTGCAGGGCTGGGGCACCCCGAAAAGCCAGGGCTCCCCCAGTGAGAATGGTGAGGATGCTTCCAGAGGAGGTTGGCTGAAGGAGGAGCTCTTTCCAAATAACTGCTCAGTGACACAGGATGTAAACTTATCCCCCAACCCCCAAGTCAAAAGCATGCATTGAAGAGTGATATATCTTTTGTAAGTCATACCTCAAATTCCATTGTTTACAGAGAAAGTACTATTGCTGACAAGTGTAAGCCATTTAGAGTCATAAACCCTGAAAGAAGAAACAATCCTTGAACTAGCTTGGCAATGGCATTTCATTCTGTTTGCACAGACCTTTTTGTAACCCATTGGAAATGTTTCTTTCCAGTCTCTGACCACAAGAGAAGCAAATGACTCAGAAGAGGGAAGAGTTCATACAACAGAAAACGGTCCGTTGGTAGCTGCACCCCGTGGGAGGTGCCCAGTCTTGGTGTGGCAATATCTCTTTCTGCCACCTGGGCGATAGTCAGCCCTGACACACAGTGTGGGCGTTCCCAGTGCTCACCACCATCTCTGACTCTTTTCTCCTGAGCTCACGTCCTTCAGCGTTAGATGCGTCCTTGTGACTTGCTTTGGCCACTGCAATGTGGATGGGATGATGTATGTTAATTCCAGGGGAGAATATTTCAGACCTGGTGTGTGATTCTCCATGTTCCTTTCCTGTCACCGTGAACCCGAAGCCTGATGTTGAGCTGGCAGTGAGATCGTGCAGCTTGGGTCTGAGTGCCTCCTGCCAACACAGCCCTCTTTCCAGCTCCTCCTTGAACGTGAAGTGTGTGGGACAAGTAAAGTTTCGTTTTATGGACTGAGATTTGGGGGTTGTTTGTTACAGCAGCAAACCTAGCCTGCCCTGTCTACAACATCCATGCAATAAAGCAGGTGCTTTCCTACACATTAACTCACGTGATCACCACCGAAGCCCTGTGAGCCTGATTATACAGGGAAGGAAACAGAAGCTGAGCAAGGCCAGGATTCAAAGCTCAGGTTCAAATTTGCCTGATTCCGAAGCTGACTCCCTTTCCACTACACTATGTTGTCTTCTACTCAGGAAGAGATTCAACCTCTATGTCCCTCCAGACCCTGTGGGGCCACAGCCTTTGTTCTGGAACTATGGCTTAGAGTTTGATTTGTTGTAATCTACAGCCTCATTAGCCTTATGATTTAATGATGGAATCAGAGAGATAAGTAAATACTTTTTTCCCCCTAAAAAGCAGGTCATGGAGCAGGCACAGCAGGAACACACAGAAGAGTAGAGCATGTGTGTCCAGTGAGGTCAGGAGGGCGCGAGGGAGCCGTGGGCGTGAGCAGGGCAGGCCACGTCCAGGGAGGCCTGACAGTCCTCGGGGTGATATAATGTTGGACTGGGTCCTGGAAGACTTGGGTTCCAGGCCAGGCTCGGCCAGCCTTGGTGAGTCACCTTTCTGGGCCCACCTCCCAGATGTGGAATAAGCATTTTGGATTTCAACCCTGCCTGCACGATAGCATTACCTGGGGAGCTTTAAAAAACAAATATCCACTCAGCCTCAGAGATTCTGATTCAGCGATCAGAGGCAGTGCACAGGCCGCTGTGGGTTTGAGCAGCTTTAAAAAGACACGGTGCACAGATCTGAGTGTCTGTGGACTAGATCCTTCTAGGACACCTTTCTGTTGTTTCAGCACCTGGGTGTGCCCTTGCTGCAGGTGTGTTTTCGATAAGGGTGTTTTAGCCTTTCCCGGAGCCCAGCTCTGACCTCTGGGAGAAACGTGCCTGAGGCCTTTGCCAGGACTCCAGGAGCCACTCGAAGTCAGAGGCTGCAGAGAGACAGTGTGATTCCAAGCGGCTCCAAACCCACTTCTCAAGCCATGCCTTTGTGAACAAGGCCTCCCTCTTTGGATACAACCAGCTGGAGGGGCTGGGAAGGTGAGCAGGCAGAAGACTTCCCAGAGACAGCACCTAAACTCGCGTGGACGGTGGCACGTCTAGGCCAGAGAAGTCTCACGAATGGGATCCTCGTCCTCCAGCCTTGGGTGTTGCTCTCTTCCGGTCTCGAATTCCACCCACCAGGCAATGCTTTCCTGGCCTACACAGAACTAGCCAGACTACTTTAAAAGCTTCTTCAGATCTGCCTCTCGATAGACCCCTGGTCTAGGACCTCCCTACCCTTCGGATCCGTCGTCCTGACACTGGTGGCATTAGCGGTGGGCGTGGTTGGAGGAGAAACTGCAGCACTGCCAGGGAACCAGCAGGAAGTCCTGCAGCTTCTCAGCAGCCTCCTGGCAGAACTCGGGGTGGCCGCCCAGCTGGCAGCAAACTGCTGGGGGCTTGCCCAGCCCTAGTGCCAGGCTCCACGGCAGAGGCCAAGGCGCGTGGCCACCTTGGTTGGAGAGTGCATTTCAGCTCCTGGGAGTCTAATGGAATCATGCTGCAAATTAGCCATCCAACTAAGGGAACCAAAGGCTGACACTCTCTTCATCATCAACACAGAAGAGGCTGCTTAATAGAATACAGAAAAAGGCTCACCTGGCTCCCACACCCCTCTCTGTGGACCCTGAGCCGCACAAGGAACATCCAGGGCAGGGGTGCAGTGTGGTCTTTCTGCACAAGGCCACTCTCTCTCGCCCAAAGGTGCTTAGGATATTCATGGCTGCCCCTGCTCTTCTGGATGGCATACAACCTCATGCCACCTCCATCTGCCCATGCCACACAATGCCAGGGAGGTTTAGGTTTTGCACACAATCCTGGTCCCACAAGTGACACTTATATTTTGGCCACTGCCTCTGTGGTACGACTTGAGAAGGATCAATGAAGCCCATCTTCCCAGCTGGCTCAATCATCTGCCCATCCCGGAACCAAAGTCTGTCATTGTCATCCCACTTACTTGGTTTCTACATCTTTCCAACTTTCAAAAAAGATTTGAAAAGACTTACAATAAATGACACCATTACCCATCAAGCCATTAAGAGAAAGAAGTGGGCCAAGGGACAAGTGTTGCAGAAGGCGTGGGTAAAGGTGAGAATAGGAGGAACAGTTATATCAGAAAACCAAATACAAGATGTTCCTTCAATCTGGTGTGGAACTTGGCCGCGAGCATCCTGATTGCCAACGCAAGGACTGGAACTAGGGTACATTGCAAGGCCCTTAGCTGACTGTAAGAGAACTTACATCAGATGGAATAGAAAGCCAATCATTTTCTAGCTCTGAAAGGAAAAGACATTTTGTTTTAATGATCTCTATACTTAACAATAAAATAGACAATATCTCTAAAAGTGGTTTTATCAAAATGGCCCTGTCTAGAAAGAATAATGATAAATTGTCATTTTGGGTGATATTCCTATGGAGAGTTAGAGTAATCTAGTTTAGGACTATAATTTATTGTGACTGGTCTGGATATTTATTTTTATAAATATATTTGTGGCTTATATAGAACCTGAAATAGCCCCTATGGGGTCAACCCAAGGAAGGTAATCTGGGTTTCAAATTGCACAAATGCCCAGGAGCTGGGGGCACAGGTGGGTGGGGTGTAGGAGAGAGTAACTGAGAGTGGTGAAGGGATAAGAGTTCAGGAGCCTGGTTCCACCCTCACCAGACGTGTGCCATCTTT
>JAQIFY010005534.1:0-10972 GCA_028533085.1 Varecia variegata | reverse complement strand
GCTGAATCCAGGTTGCAGTTTTACGACACGTGCAGAACTAGCTTCATCACGTCCTCCCACCCACCTGGCCCCAGAGACTCCATCACCAGCCAGCCTGACACCCTTTCCAGGTGTGTGAGGCCCAAGCTCAGAGACCAGCACCAGCATCTCTCAAAGGTCTTTTAGGCCTATGAAGCCCCCCAAAATTTTAGTAACTCCTATCTCCTTTCTTTGTTCCTTCATCTCTGGGATTTTATCTGCTACCCCATTACACCTTGCTGTTTTCTTTTTATTCTTTCAGTGACCTAGTTAACTTTAGTTATACGATTTTACATTCTCTATGCTCCAATAACCAGTAAGCCTTCTGTCTCCTGGATGGACCCCAGCTAATGCGCTGTAATTCAAGAGAACTTCCTTGAAATTAAAAAGACTGGAAACTGTATGTTGAAAAGCCCCACTGTGTGGTTAGTGTCAACAGAAAAAAAGCCAAACTCTGTAAAATAATTTTAAAGAGATGTATTCTGAGCCAAATTTGAGGACCATGACCCGGAGCCTTGTCCAAGAAGCCTTGAGCAAGTGGACTCGGTGTGGCTAGGTTACAGTTTGGTTTTATACATCTCCTTTTTTTTTTTTTTTTTGAGACAGAGTCTCGCTTTGTTGCCTGGGCTACAGTGAGTGCCGTGGCATCAGCCTAGCTCACAGCAAACTCAAACTCCTCGGCTTAAGCGATCCTACTGCCTCAGCCTCCCAAGTAGCTGGGACTACAGGCATGCGCCACCATGCCCGGCTAATTTTTTCTATATATATTTTTAGTTGGCCAGATAATTTCTTTCTATTTTTAGTAGAGACGGGGTCTTCCTCTTGCTCAGGCTGGTCTCAAACTCCTGACCTCGAGCAATCCACCCACCTCGGCCTCCCAGAGTGCTAGGGTTATAGGTGTGAGCCACCGCGCCCGGCCGGGAAAAATTTTAAAAATACAGAAAAATACAAAGAAAAAAATAATAATCATCCATACTTCCACATTCCAGAATTGTTACTATCTCAACATAAATGTTTTTAGTTGTTTTTTTAAAATCACATTTGTTTTATGAAAAAAGATGCATAGTTATTTTATAGAATTTAAGGACTTTAGAAAATTACTAAGAGTTTTAAAAATTCATCTTAATTCTTATTACTCAGCAGTAACAATCATTGTAAATGACCCCTCTCTCTATGCATGTATACAAATAGGTAGATGTACCTTTATAAAAACAAGATCATACTACTGGTTCTATTTTTTAAAATAAAAACTGCTATATTCCATTTTATTTGTATTTAATAGAAGAAAAAAGAAAGTGAAAATGAAGGAACTACTAAACATATATCTTCATCATTAAAGATACTTTTTTTTTTGTTTTTCCATTCTTTTTTTTTTTTATTACTACTTCTAAGAAGATCCCTTGCTTACAAACAGATTTTAAGAACAAAACATTAAGAGGTTGGAGTTATTATGGTGTTTTTTTTAAGGTTTGTTAATTTTTTTAACTTCCTACTATAAAAGATGAGGCTATTAATATCTTTCCTCATTGGCCTAGTTTCTTCTCCTCCTCACACTTATCTCCTACTTTTTAAAAAGTTTTTTATTTATTTGTTTTTTAGAGGCAGGGTCTTGCTTTGTTATGCAGGCTGGAGTGTGCAGTGGCCTGATCATAGCTTACTGTAACCTCAAACTCCTGGGCTCAAGCGATCCTCTAGTCTCGGCCTCCTGAGTAGCTGGGACTACAGGCACCTGCCACCACGCCTAACTAATTTTTATATTTTTTTGTAGAGATAATGGTCTCACTATGTTGCTCAGGCTGGTCTCAAACTCCTGGCCTCAAGTGATCTTCCCACCTCAGCCTCCCAAAGCACTGGGATCACAGGTACGAGCCACCACACTCTGCCTGAATTCTTTACTGATTCAATTCTTGGCTGCCTTCACTGTCAAGAAGGCCTCATAGGTGCCATATTCTTAAGTCCTTTCATGTTTGAGACTGTCTTCCTGTTGCTTTTATATTTGAACAAGATCTTCATCATTTATAATATTCTTGAATTCCACTTTCTTTACTTGAGAACTTTATAGACATTTTTTCCTCTGGTATTGAATGTTGGGAATAACTCAGAGGTAAGCCTAATTTTTCCTTCCATGTAAATGATTTGCTTTTTGCCTCTGGATACTTAAAGAATTCTTTCTTTATTCATGAAACTGAGTATGTTTATTAGGCTATATTGGGCAAATTTTCTTGGAACACACTATATTCTTAAAATCTGTGATTTTACTCGATTCAGGCAATTTTATCTTTTTATTTTTAAAAATTAAAATTGAAGTTATATATGCACATAAAGAGGCAGATAGTTTCTCAAGACTTATGATGAAAAAATTCGGTAATCTATTCCCTTTTCTACCCATTTTCTGTTCCCTAAACAGACCCACTTTCAACTATGTAGATCCATTTAGTATTTATATCTATCAATAACTTTCTAATATTGATATCTCTTGGGTTTTCCATTTCAGGAATTATCTGATTTCCCACTGTGGAAGATAGGATTTAATTTCTTTCATTACCAATCCTGCTCCCACTTCATGCACCCACACTTCCCATATGTTCTACCTTCCCAATATAATTATTATTTTGGTTAGCTCAATAATCAATGCTTAAGTTATTATGACTTCAGCTCTAGGTATTAGCTATTAACTATGGAAGAGGAAGATTTACCTGTCTTTTCTTCCTTCATGCCTCCAACACACTAACCCCCCCCATCATTCCAATGTAATTATATCATAATTTTGGCTAGATAGAGTCAGTCATTGAATCATTATGCATATATAAACATTAGTTACAGCTGAACCATTCAGTGGCTGATAATTTTTTTCCCTGCACATTTTTGTTGTTTATCTTGGCATTAACAGTCTTATTATTTCTTAGTTTTCTAGGTGCTTATCAATAATTCAACTCCAAACTAACCACCAAGTGCTGTAAGTACCATCCCTTCAGAATGTTGAGACACATCAAATATTGTCATGTTCATCAGAAGAAATATGATCACCCTGATCAAAGCTTTCTGACCTATTCCAATCTCTCTGGTTGTCATCTATACTGGGTGAACATGTGTTATCCCTGGATCTCCCTTCATCATTTTTCTGGGGATTCATTTTATCTCTTAATTGGATGACCTTTTCCCTATGTCCTATGTCTTTGAAGTTTATGTCAGGGCTTTGGTGTTATACATCCTGTAGTAGCTTTCTGAAAACAGATGTATGGAAAGCAAATGTCTGAAAAGTTCTCATTCTACTCTCATACTTGATTGATAGTTTGACTAGATATAGATTTAAGAATTTTAAAGGCTTTTGTTTATAGTTTCCAGTGTTGCTGTTAAGAAGTTCAAAGCTATTTTGATTCCTTTGCATAAGATATTCCCCCTCTACTCTGAGAGCCTGTAAGATCTCTTTGTCATCAGAGTTATAAAATTTCACAATGACAACCTTGGTATGTTTCTTTTCATCCACTGTGCTGGGTACTCAAGTTTCCTTTCAGTCTAGAAACCCAGCTCCTTTCATTCTGAGAATTTTTTTTTTTTTAAATAATTTCACTGATGATTTCTTTCCCCTTCATTTCTCTGTTCTTTTTTTCTGGAACTCCATATTAGGAATGTTTTCTATCTCAGAGACATTGGTTATATTGAATCATCTTTGTCTTTCATTTCTATTAGATTCCAATTTCCTTTTTTCTCTCTCCTTTTTTGCCATTCATTACAGACATCTTGCAAGATTCTAATTTCCTTAACTATTTTTTTTCACCTAAATCACTGAATATCACAAACCATTCCTCTATGTCAATAATTTGATTTTCAGTGGTGCCTATTCTGTTCTTTGCTACTTTCAAATTTATTAATGAGTTCTGTAATTATTTGGTCCTCAAATTTTTTTAGTTCTATAATATCGTCTTTTATCTATTTGTGTTGTTTTAGCTTCTCATTATTGAACTCTTATTTATTAATTCATGTTTTAGTGAGTTGTTTTATAGTTGTAGGGTTGTATAGTTTTAAGGAAATGACTTCAATTTCTTGAGTTTCATTTTTTCCAGGATAGGTTCTTTGTCTTTTACAGGGCATTTTTCTTGCTTTCATTTTGTTTGCTGTAGCATGTTTGTACAGCTGACACGTTGATTCTTTTGGTCTTTTTTATGCTTGAATCATGGCTCTGCTCAGATGTTTTATTTGTTCTGATATAATACAGACAAATTCTTCTCTCTTATTCTTCTGTATCTGAGGCTAGCTACCATGTAAGTGCTGGTGTAGAGAAACTGGAACCCTTGTGCACTGTTGCTGGGATTATAAAATGGGTGCAACTGCTATGGAAAACAGTATGGAGGTTCCTTGAAAAATTAAACATAGAAGTACCAGTTGAACCAGCAATCCCACTTCTGGGTATATATCCAAAAGAGTTATAAGTAAGGTCTCGAAGAGATATCCGCATACCCATGTGCATTGCAGCACTATTCACAATAGCCAAGAGGTGGAAGCAACCCAAATATCTGTCAATAGATGAATAAAATGTGGTATATACATATAGCTGAATATTATTCAGCCTTAAAAAAAAGGAAATCCTGTCATATGCTACATGGATAAACCGAGAGGATATTATGCTAAGTAAAATAAGCCACTCACAAAAAGATAAATACTGTATGACTACACTTATATGAGATATCTAAAGTAGTCAGATGGATTGAAAGAGGAAGTAGAATGGTGATTGGTTAGCAGGGGATTGTGGAGAGGGGGAAAAGGGGAATTGTTGTTTAATGGGTACAGGGTGTCAGATTTGCAAGATGAAAAAGTTCTGAAGATCTGTTTCACTACAATGTCTACATATTTAACACTATGGAACTGTTCATTTAAAAAAAGTTAAGATGTAGGCGAAACAACTCAGTCAAATATCACGTTTTCACTTATGAGTGAAAGCTAAATAATGTGTACACACAGACATAGAATGTGGAATAATCTCTGACACCAGAGACTTGGAAGGGTGGGAGGCGGTGAGGGCTGGGAAATTACTTAATGGATACAATGTACATTATGTGGGTGATGGTTACTCTAAAAGCCCAGACTTTACCAATAAACAATATATTCATGTAACAAAACTGCACTTGTACCCTTAAATTTACATAAATAAAATGTTTCCAATGGTTAAGATGGTAAATTTTATGTGTGTTTTTTTTTCACCACAATTTTTTTTAAAAAAGAAGGTTCTATAACACTGTCAGAAAGACAGTCCTATTCTCCCCACAGCTGCTTTGCCCCACTCCTATGCAGGATTTGGCTTTACCTTGGCAAGAAAAGACAGGGAAACATAAGCTTATGCAGTGAAGAAAAGCCTTCTTCCTGTCTCATGGGAAAAATATTCACATACTTTTGTCAATTTCACACAGTATAAACTAGTCTTCATTCCCTCTTTCCCACCCACTGGGTGGTTTTATTTTGTTTTAAGACAAGGAGAAATGCCAGAAGAAAAACCCTAGGGCTTACTTCTGTAGGATAGATCCCTTAATGACCAGCTCTTCATCCAAGTCCGCTTCATTAGCCATGAAGAGCAGCCTCTTTCCTGTGCTGTCCACTCCAATGAAGTCACGCTGTTCCACTGAATCATACAAAAGAAAGAAAATCAAATAAAGCCATTTGCCCTGCCTGCATGACTAAGTCAAGGGACAGGCACCTGCTCACATTGCTCTTGGAACCAAGTACAGGATTGAGATGAGAGAAGAGCCATGATGAGCGTTATGTAGCACATACCATAATGTTTAAAACATGGGCAGTTAAAATTTTTTTGTGTTGCTCTAAAGGATATTATTAGGTTAACTGGTGAAGTTTGAATAAGGTCTGCAAATTAAAGTATTGTACCAATGCAATTTCCTATTTTAAGAGACTATCCTTTTTGGGGGGAGGGAGGAAATACATACTGACGTGTTTAAAGGCAAAGGGGAATCATACCTGCAGCTTATTTTCAAATAGCTCAGAAAAATAATAATTTTATATATCTTAAATTGTGCATGTTATATATATTGAAAATACTGTAAGGAAAGAGAGAATGACAGAGTAAATGTTAACATTTGGGGAATCTGGGTAAAGGACACAGAAGTTCTTTGTACTATTCTTATAACCATTCTGTAAATGCAAAATCATTTCAAAAATAAAAAGTTTAAAGATACTGGTTACCCAAGTAAACCCACTACACGGCACAGAAAATAAAATGAGGAATTCTCTCTGTGTAAATAATAACCTAGCTCTGCTTACTTTGAAAATGGGAATATTATTATTTAAGGTCACCCACATTCAACTAACATTAGTTACATGTCTACTATGCAATAGACTTTATGCTATGTATGGGGCATAAAAAAAAAAAAAAAAAAGGCTGGGTATGATGGCTCACACCTGTAATCCTAGTGCTTTGGGAGGCCTAGTGAGGATTGTTCGAGGCCAGCCTGGGCAACATAGCAAGACCCCACCTCTACAAAAAATTTTAAAAAATTAAAAGAAAATTTAGCTGGGTGTGATAGTGTGTGCCTGTAGTTCCAGCTATTCAGGAGGCTGAGGCAGGAGCATCATTTGAGCCCAGGAGTTTGAGGCTGCAGTGAGCTGTGATCATGCCACTGTACTCCAGCATGGGCAACAGAGCAAGACGCTGTCTCAAAAAAAAAAAAAAAGAAAAGGAAGTGTATACTTTGCTAGGTGTGGTGAATTCTCTGGTAGACAATGATCTTACAGGCTGCTGTATTATTGCATTTTCTGTGTCATACTTCTCCCCACAACCAGATTATAAAATCTTCAAAGGCAAATTTATGATTCACTTGTATCTCCTATAACATCTAGTATAGTGTGTACACTTAATATTAGGTTATTAAGTATGAAATATCCAATTTCCTTAAGTACCAAGTTTGACGATTGATATTTCTGACATTTCACTTGGACACTTCTTATTTATTTTTTTATTGTAAAGGTACATACATCCTGATTCTTTCAAATGCATGTTTTGGCTTGTGCTTATCTTTCAAATTTTTTTTTGGAGCAATTTTTGTGAAATCATGGATAAGTCAAAAATTCATGTTATTTTTGAATATGAGTTCCATCCTGGAACCAATGCTGCACAGACAGCTTGAAGTATCAACAAAGTGCTTAGCAAGGATGTGGCTAATGAATGCACAGTACGTCCATGGTTTGAAAAGTTCCATTCTGGTGATTTTAATATTGAAAATGAGCCATGTGGGTGACCTGAGACCAAGGTGGGTAATGACGAGATGCAAGCTATAGTGGAAGTGAATCCATCTCAACCTACACATGAATTAGCAGCAAGGTTTGACGTTACTATTTCAACGATATTGGACCACTTGAAACAAATGGGCAAGGTAAAGAAGCTGGATAGATGGGTACCGCATGAATTAAACGAGCATCAGAAGAGAAATCATCTCCAAGCTTGCCTTTCTTTGCTGCCATGACATAAAGGTGAACCATTTCTACACCATATAGTATATGTGTGATGAAAAATGGATTCTTTTGGACAATCACAAGCGTTCCACACAATGGTCAGATGAGGATGAAGTGCCAAAACACAGTCTCAAACCAAATAAACATCAAAAAAAGCTGATGGTGTCTGTTTGGTAGTCCAGCACTGGCATTATCCACTACAGTTTCATGAAACCTGGTCAATCAATTACAACAGATGTCTACCGCAACCAACTGAATGAAATGATGAGGATCCTTGTGATTAAGCAGCCAAGATTGGTCAATAGAGACAGGGCAATCCTCTTCAAGACCACATGTTGCAAAAAACAATGCTGCTCAAACTATAGAAGCTTGACTTGGAAACTCTCTGTCATCCACCATATTCCCCAGATCTTGCACCAACTGAATATCACTTCTTCCAGGCTTTGGGTCACTTCTTGTAAGGAAAAATATTCAATTCTCAAAAAGTTATGGAAAATACCTTTCATGATTTCATGGGCACTTACTCTTCAGGCTTCTTTGCTGCTGGCATAAGCTAGCTACTGTTAAAATGGCAAAACTGTGTTGACAGTTTAGGCACACACTTTGATTAATTGCACTGCTTCTTTTTTGATTCGAAATCAGACATTTCATATTTAATGACCTAATATTATAATATGTTCTACTAATATCTGTATAGTATCTAGGGCTTACAAAAATGTTTTCATGTCAAGATAGCATAGCATAATGATTAAGCATAGAGTTACTAAAGCCAGACCACCTGGGTATGAATCCCAGCTCAGCCAATTACTAGTTTATGTCTGAGCAAGTTACTTAACCTCTCTGTTGCTCAGTTCCACCTGTAAAATGGGGATAATACTAGTGTCTACCTCACAGGTTTGTCTTGAAGAACAAATGAGTTAATATTTGCAAAGCATTTATAATAGTGTTAGTAACTAAAACATTAAATAAAATATTTAAGTTAAAAAAATTAAACAAAACACATGCTCTCATTTGATCCTCACAACAATCAAATAAAGCAATGCCTTAATACCTCTTTACAAAGGAGAAACTGAAGGTTTAGCTCTAGGGAAAATGATATTTGTAAAGATGAATTTGTCTGCCTCTTATTCACAGACAATGACTACTATACAACTGAATATGCTTCACTGTTGGCTGTAGCTGCCTATATACCTATAACCAAACGTATCACCCAATTGTATAGTATGTTTAGCTCGGGCACTTGAAAGCATTCAAGACCATCAATCAGATGGTCTCTAGTCATGTTACCATATGTAGTGTTTAAAGATGAATAGAAAGAAATGATCATAAAAAGTACTATGTTGGTTTTTTTTTTAAATAACCAAGTTTAGTGAAATTCAAAAACAGGCAAATATACTGTCAAATACTGTCAATTCAAAGCTAAATTTTGGAGAGAATTTCAAACGCCCCATAGCAGCTTTGACATATATCAATTCATCCATTACACGGAAACTTGAGAATGTTAACAAAGTCTGTAAAGATCTGATTATGAGCCAACCATTTAAAAAAGAAACACAGAGATGTTATTTTTGGATACAATTTAGAGTGCTTACCCTACCCAAGTCCTTAGGCTCACAAAAACCTTGAATCACTAATGTCCTGGGAGC
This sequence comes from Varecia variegata, assembly GCA_028533085.1. Classification (NCBI taxonomy): domain Eukaryota; kingdom Metazoa; phylum Chordata; class Mammalia; order Primates; family Lemuridae; genus Varecia; species Varecia variegata. Next base: position 1,853 of record JAQIFY010005534.1, on the reverse strand, counting down.
AATAATTTCCAGTCAGCCAATTTTTCAAGAAATGTTGCACTTTAGCACATTTTTCTCCCTCTCAGGCCCTTCTCCTTACATTGCTTCTTTGTAGCTACCACAGGTACTGGGACCTCAGAATATGATATAAATTATAGAAACTTGGAAAGGTTTCTTTCTGTTCTGATTTAGCTAAGTGAATTTCACTTTGGGAACAGAGCAGGTATTTGAGAATGTCCATCCTAAGAAAGACTATACAAATAAGGTTAAGAAAGCAGACAACACTATGAACTTCCATTTTAAAAAATTCTGTCATATTCAATGATTTACACTTTTTGATTTTTACTTCTCTGACTGACCCTTCTGTATCTTCTATAGTCATTTACTTATCCATTCATTCATTCATTCAACCGATAAATATGTTTGTGTACCAACCCTGTGGCAGGTGCTAGGTTTGAAGTTGGGAATTGCAACTCATTTTATGAGGCCAGAATGACCCTGATGCCAAAACCAAAGATATTACGAAAAAGGAAAATTATGGGCATATTTACTCATTACACAAATTTAAAGATCTTAAAATATGAGCAAATTAAAACAGTATGTATAGTTGATTAAAAAGAGTCACAAACTTGTAGCTCCTCCCATCCAGAGGTAAAATTAGTTTCCTAACTTTTGTTATCTAGGCTGGCCCAGTAACTAGCTTTGACTAACAGAGTGCAGCTGAAATGACACAGTGCATGTTCTGAGTTTAGGCCTCGAGAAACATTGTAGCTTCTGTTCTCACTCTCTTAGAACCTGCTGCTGCTATCATGTGAACAAGCCTGGGCTAACCTGGATGATAAGAGACTAGATGGAAAGAAAAACCCAGTTGTCATAGCTGAGGCCCAAGACACATTAGTGAGCCCAGTTGTGGTAGGGAGAATAAGATAAGAATGACAGTTGCCTCCTGGTATTTACACCCTTGTGTACCCCCTCTCCTTGAGTATGGGCCAGCCTAGTGACTTGCTTCTAACTAAAAGAACATTGTAGGCCAGGCACGGTGGCTCATGTCTGTAATCCTAACACTCTGGGAGGCCAAGAGGGTAGGATTGCTTGAGCTTAGGAGTTCTAGACCAGCCTGGGCAAGAGCGAGGCCCCATCTCTACTAAAAATAGAAAAATTAGCTGGGCATCATGGTGCATGTCTGTAGTCCCAGCTACTGAGGAGGCTGAGGCAGGAAGATCGCTTGAGCTCAGGAGTTTGAGGTTGCAGTGAGCTATGATGACGCCATGGCACTCTACATGGGGCGACAGAGCGAGACTCTGTCTCAAAAAAAAAAAAAAAGTACATGATATAGGTAATGAAATGTTACTTCCATGATTATATTACATAAGATTTTGATTTGTCTTTCTAGAACATTCTCTTCCTTACTAGCTTTGATGCAGCAAGTTGCCATGTTGGAGAGGCCCAAGTGATAAAGAAAGAGGGTAGCTTCTGGCCAATAGCTAGAGCTAGAAACCAAGGCTCTCAGTCCGACAGGCCTTAGGGAAATGAAATTCTGCCAATAACAAAGTGAGCTTGGAAACTGGCCGGGCGCGGTGGCTCACGCCTGTAATCCTAGCACTTGGGAGGCCGAGGCGGGTGGATTGTTTGAGCTCAGGAGATCGAGACCAGCCTGAGCAAGAGCAAGACCCCGTCTCTACTAAAAATAGAAAGAAATTATCTGGCCAACTAAAAATATATATAGAAAAAATTAGCCGGGCATGGTGGCTCATGCCTGTAGTCCCAGCTACTCGGGAGGCTGAGGCAGTAGGATCGCTTAAGCCCAGGAGTTTGAGGTTGCTGTGAGCTAGGCTGACGCCACGGCACTCACTCTAGCCCGGGCAACAAAGCGA
>JAQIFY010005533.1:0-10972 GCA_028533085.1 Varecia variegata | reverse complement strand
CGAGTAGCTGGGACTACAGGCATGCGCCACCATGCCCGGCTAATTTTTTCTATATATATTTTTAGTTGGCCAGATCATTTCTTTCTATTTTTAGTAGAGACGGGGTCTCGCTCTTGCTCAGGCTGGTCTCGAACTCCTGACCTTGAGCGATCCACCCGCCTCGGCCTCCCAGAGTGCTAGGATTACAGGCGTGAGCCACAGCGCCCGGCCTCATTGACTTTAATTTTAAAGTCATTTTTTTTTCTTTTTAAAAAATTATTATTATTTTTTTTTTCTTGAGACAGAGTCTCGCTTTGTTGCCTGGGCTAGAGTGAGTGCGTGGCGTCAGCCTAGCTCACAGCAACCTCAAACCCCTGGGCTTAAGCAATCCTTCTTCCTCAGCCTCCCGAGCAGCTGGGACTACAAGCATTCGCCCGGCTAATTTTTTCTATATTTTTAGTTGGCCAGATAATTTCTTTCTATTTTTAGTAGAGATGGGGTCTTGCTTTTGCTCAGTCTGGTCTCGAACTCCTGACCTTGAGCAATACACCCGCCTCGGCCTCCCAGAGTGCTAGGATTACAGGCGTGAGCCACTGCGCCCGGCCAAAATTAATTTTTTTAAATTTTTTAGACAGAGTCTTGCTCTGTTGCCCAGGCTGGAGTGCAATGGCCTCATCATAGCTCACTGCAACCTCAAACTCCTGGGCTTAAGTGATCCTCCTGCCTAGGCCTCCCAAGTAGCTGGGACTGTAGTCCTATGCCACCATGCCTACAGTTTTTTTTGTAGAAACAAGTTCACACTCTTGCTTAGGCTGCTCTCAAACTCCTGGCCTCAAGCCTGCTGTCTTGGTCTCCCAAAGTGCTAGGGTTATAGCATGAGCTATCATGCCTGACCCTAAAATTTTTATTAGAGATTGAGTCTCTTTGTGTTGCCGAGGCTGGAGTACAGTGACTATTCTGTGACACAATTGTAGTGCACTGCAGCCTCAAACTCCTGGCCTCAAGTGATCCTCCTACTTCAGCCTCCTGAATAGCTGGGACTACAGGCATGTGCCATTGTGCCTGGCTTATTTTTATCTTTCTTTTCAAACTTGGGAAAATGGATGAGTGAGTGAATACAGGAGACAGCAAGCAGGCTGCTCACTCTCTGGGGCACTTCTGATCAGTTTCCACATTCAGTCTCTCATTACAGATTCTTTACAGTGAGGAAAGAGTAACTCTCTAACTGGATGTTTTCTCTTTGTTACTGGATGAGTGTCAAGGGAGTTTTATTTTTCAAGTTCCAATATTTCTTTCCTTTCAGAACTGCTTGAAGGTTGAAGTCCTTTAAGATTTTTTCCTCTTGTTTTTGATGAAATGGAAACATTTGTGTCAGAGAGGGTGAAAATTTAATCTAATAAACCTTGTTTTGGTTGAATTGGAGAGGCTAGAGGGTCAGAGAGAATGTTGTGTTTTTTCTTAATTGTATCTCTTTTATTAGATGATGAATGTGTAATCCTGAGGTCAAGTTCATGGATGCAGATAAAAATTAACTCTGGCAAGACTTTGAGTGCCTTTTAAGGAATTTTTGTCATCCAAAAATCCAACACACACTCTCTCTCTCTCTTTCTCACACACACAGACACACACACACACACACACACACACACACACAGCAAAAGCCCTTTCCTAGTACTATTTTCACTTTTCATTTGTGCAGTCTCTCTTTCTAGAGATAATCACTATGGACAATAGTATGTTTATCCTATTTGAATGTTTCCAAACACTTAGAACCTTGGCAGTAATTAGGCAAAGTAGCTAGAATTTGAGTGTTTTCTTTTTCACCTAGATATTTGATACAAGGGTTTATTATTGAGGTTTCATAAATATGGGCTGTTATTTTAGACTGTGGTTCTGAAAGCCCCATAAATATCAAATCTAACTTATGTTAAATGCTCTTGGATCACTTTTCAAAAAAATGACGTGCTCGGGGTTAGAATTCAGAGACCTTGAGCTTCTCATTTGTTGCTAAACCAGTTCTGTTAGTTAATTTATTATACAGGTTTGCCAGTTAACTGCAACAGTGGGCAAAAAACATGTTTCTTTTTCCTTTTCTCTCTCTTTTTTGTAAAAGAGTAGGCAGGGCAGAGAAGAGCTGAGAATAGAAATTAACATAGGCCCATTTTGTTTATTTATTTGTTTGTTTGTTTGAGATAGGGTCTCACTCTGTTGCCCAGGCTAGAGTACAGTGGTGTCATCATAGCTCGCTATAACCTCCAACTCCTGGGCTTAAGCCATCAGCCTGCCTGAGCTTCCTGAGTAGCTGGAACTACAGGCCAGCACAACCAGGCCCGGCTAATTTTTCTAAATTTTTGTAGAGGGTGGGGGGTCTCACTATATTGCTCAGGCTGGTCTAGAACTCCTGGCCTCAAGCAATCTTCCCACCTCAACCTCCCAAATTAGGATTATGGGCATGAGCCACTGCATTGGGCCATAGGCAAATTTTAGTTTGGTTACTGTATATATCTGTTAACTACTTTATATGTTGAATGCTCATATAATACGTGCTGTGCTAAATTTCTCTAGAGAATGATGGGACAAATGAGTAGATTAGGTATATCTTGCCCATTCAGAGGTTTGTTATTGTAGTGTTTAAATGGGCTTTGGAGTCTGACATACTTGGATTCAAGCAACTCTTGCCTAGTAACTTGCTGTTTGGTTTTGGGCAAGTTACTTAACCTCTCTGTTTTCCTAAATGAGCTAGATGGTATCTATGTTATAGACTTGTGAAGATGAAAGAGTTGTTACATGTAGCGTGTCTCGCACAAATTAAGTACTAAATAAATATTAACTACTTCTATTACTGTTTTTATCAATATTATCAATGGAGAACCTATAATTTTGGTTACCTGCATAAGGAGAATTTGCCTGTTCTTACTTTCAAGCTATAACAAAGGAGGTATCACTGATATTTCATTTTTATTGCACTATATATTGTCAGAAGGAATGTATAAATATTGAGATAAGCTTTTAAAAACAGGTGCAAATCTTGGTACCTGTCTTAGGTGGTGAGCTTTTTTGTTTTTTCACCTCTGACCATTACATGATAGAACTTTGTCAGCTTTTTAAACTAAATAAGTTGGAGGAGCTTCACCTAAAGAATTACAAAGAGATTTTCTTTTGTCTTGGTGGTCCTATTTCTGAATATCCTTCAGTATTTCCAGTTGTAGTTCTATTTGGGAAAATATTGTGGCATTCATAAGACATTTTTTGAGCAGTATTCTGTTCATCAATGGGGAGAAAACATCTTACGTGGTGTTTCTTGTTAAGGGTATGTTATGTGTGTTTTGGGGGCTGGGAACGAGGTCAAGGATATTTCCATGGGAAAGGCTTTGAGAGAAAGAAAAAAAATATTTCTTAGAAACCTCAAGACTGTAGTCTACAATTCCATGAAAAGAAAATTGGAGTCATTAGAGGTAAGGGGTCAGAAGGAATATTTATGTTGTAAGAAGTTTTATCTTTACAGGAAGGTGTATAAATTCTGAATATTTTAATGAGCTAGAAGAAATGCTAAAGAAAAATTAATCTCAGAATTAGAAATAGTTTTTTAAAGGTAAGATAAATTTCTGGTGGAGCTACTGTGCCTGTTATAAGTAACAACAAAGATAATTTAGTATACACAGAAGTACATTCTGTTCTTTCTCTGAGACGATATGGCCTCATATCAGATCTTGTGTTCACAGAATTGGAAAATATGTATCTTTGGGGAAAACTGAGAAATAAATAATTCTGGTTTCTCTTCAGGTGAGAAAGTTCTGCCATGTTTAGAAATGAAATGGAAACTAGTTTGCAAGCTCTCTAGCAAGTCCCAAGGGAAGCAGGGACGAAGGGATAAGTTAACAGTTTGAGGTTCTGCTATTTCAGAAACAAAATCTGTTTTTCAAAGACACCCTCTATTTCCATAGTTGCTTGATTTGTCTGCTTTTCAACAAAGGAATACCTGTTAAAGAGTTGCATTGCAGGCTGGCATGCTAGAAAAGACAGTTTCCAAATCACACCACAGTTAATTTTCCTGCTGTGTTTTCCTCATCTACTTTCCCACTAACCAGTCCGACCGAATGCTGAGACTTACTGGTTAGGTAAGACTGGGCGTCAGGTACTTAGTTAGAACCTTCCCCCGCAATTTACCAATTCGGTTGCATAGAAATGGATGGTTCTTTGGAGGCGAAGAGTTATAGAGAAACACAAACTCAGAAAGGATAGAAAGAAGCGCTGATTTTGTTGAGATTTGAATTTTAAAAAAATTCTTCTGTAACAAGTATTTAGTTAAAATTCTAGTATGAAAAGCATTACTTAAAGTGGTTAGAAGAGCTGTCATTTATTTATTTTTAAGTCATAGCACTTTCTTTTTTTTTTTTTTTTTTTTTTTTTGAGACAGAGTCTCACTCTGTTGCCCGGGCTAGAGTGAGTGCCGTGGCGTCAGCCTAGCTCACAACAACCTCACACTCCTGGGCTTAAGCGATCCTTCTGCCTCAGCCTCCCGAGTAGCTGGGACTACAGGCATGCGCCACCATGCCCGGCTAATTTTTTCTATATATATTTTTAGTTGGCCAGATAATTTGTTTCTATTTTTTAGTAGAGACGGGGTCTTGCTCTTGCTCAGGCTGGTTTCGAACTCCTGACCTTGAGCGATCCACCCACCTCGGCCTCCCAGAGTGCTAGGATTACAGGCGTGAGCCACCGCGCCTGGCCCATAGCACTTTCTTAAACTAAATTTTATATACTGGCATCTGTGATGTGCATATTAAAATCTACGGTGATTTATTGAATGATCTAAGGATTTGCTAGTTTCTGTGCTTTGTGCACTGTGTAAGTCTTAGTAAATTGTTAAATAAAGTTGGATTGTAGGGGATGGAGAGGAGCTCTGTTCTCTAAGAAGAGCCATAAAGGTGTGAGAAATGATGGTCTGTTAAAGGAGAGATAAGCAATTGAGTAAGAACAGTGACATTTCTATGATACCAGTTATGAATCATAGTCCTGGATTTGTTCCAGACAGTTTTGTGCTCTTGAATAAGTCACAAGTGTTAATAGTTTCCTCACCTCAGGCATATCATGATTATATAAAATAATCTATATGTACAACTAAATAAAAAGTATATTTTGTCTTGGGTCAGTTACACTGCCCCTCTTTCCTGACACTCGTTGGTCTGCTCTCCTCCACCCAGCCCTGCAACTGTCACGGTCTAACATTGGTTATGAAGGCTAGTACAGGAGGGTGTGGTGGGGTTAGATACCATTCCTGGGGCATCTTTGATGTGTGTGTGCTACCCACGCTGGATCAGTAAGCCTCTTCCCTGTATGATTCACCCGGTAGGTACGGTGACAGTGGTGATTCAGGGTTACAGTTAGAGTCCAGAGAGTTGAACACCCATCATGTTGAATTGAGTTCGGAATTCTAGAACTGAATGATACCTAAATCCTCTCATTTCACAGATGAGGAACCAAGATTGAGGGATGGCAAGGCCCCGCAGGTAATTTGGCAGAACTAGGAGTAAAACTGCTATCTCTGGATTCCTGGCTCAGGGCACATGCTGTTTTGTGTATATACAGTCTGTCCTCCTTATCTGCATCTGTGGATTCAACCCACTGCTGATGAAAAGTATTCAAAGCTGGGTGTGGTGATTCACACCTTTAATCCTAGCACTTTGGGAAATTGAGGCGGGAGGATCACTTGAGGCCAGGAGTTCAGACCAGCCTGGGTGACAAAAGTGAGATCCTGTCTCCACAAAATATTTTTTTAAAAAATTAGCCAGCCAGCGGAGGCAGGAGGATTGCTTGAACCCCAGGATTTCAAGGCTGCAGTGAGCTATGATTGTGCCACTGCACTCCAGCCTGGGTGACAGAGGGAGATCCTGCCTCTAAAAAAAAAAAAAAATTGCTTCTGTCCTGAACATGTATAGACTTTTTTTGTCAGTATTCCCTAAACAATACAGTATAACAACGGTTTATATTATTTACATAGCATTTACATTGTATTAGGCATTATAAGTACTCTAGAGATGATTTAAAGTAGTATAAAAGGGGATATTCACAGGTTACATGCAAATACTATGCCATTTTTATATAAGGGACTTGAGCATCCATGGATTTTGGTATCCCTGGGAGGTCCTGGAACCAATCTCCCATGGAGACCAAGGGACAGCTATATATATAAAATGTAAAAATTGCTATGTAATATTTAAGACCTATGAAAAAGTATACATAATCATACAGTAAGTACTTAAGTGCTTTAACATCCTAGTTATGAAAGGAAATATTGCGAATATGGTTATGACCTCTTCCTCCTCCCCAGAGGTAGCTGCTGTCCTGAATTTGGTGTTTATCATGCCCATGCATTTCTTTACAGTTTTGTGTGTATGAATGTTAAGGGTGATCTTCAAAATATCTGACAGCTGGTAGTGGGTGGGCATTACCACTAATGATGGATACTGGCCATGAGCAACGGGTCCAGCCATGCCAAGTTGTACTGGCTGAATATTAGCCTCATCATGGATCCCTTAACAATATTTTAAGATTGTGTATAACTAATACATGGTCTTATTGTAAGTTGCACATTCTTCTGTAAGTTGCTTTTTCTCCCTCTCAATTGTGAGATTCCTCTATATCCGTGCATATATCTAACTCTGATTCATTGATTTTTATTTTTTAATATTCTGTTGTATGACTATGTCACCGTTGATCCATCCACTTATTTTGGGGTATTTAGTTATTTATTTATTTTTTTAGAGACAGGGTCTTGCTTTGTTGCTGAGGCTGGAGTGCAGTGGTGTGATCATACCTCACCGCAGCCTCGAAATCCTGGCCACGAGCGATCCTCCTGTCTCAGCCTCCTGAGTAGCTGGGACTACAGGCTTGGGTCACCATGCTTGGCTATTATCATTATTATTATTATTTGTAGAGACAGTGTCTCACTATGTTGCCCAGGCTGATCTTGAACTCCTGGCCTTAAGCGATTCTCCCACATCAGCCTCCCAAAGTGCTGAGATTGCAGGCATGAGCCACCTTGCCTGGCCTGGATATTTAGTGTTTTTCTTTTTTTTAATGTCCCCTTCTAGGACTTTCCTGCCCATATAGTTTGCTTATTTTCACATTGGGTTGTTTGTCTTTCTCGTTTTGATTTGTAAGTGTATTGTTGTCATATTTTGGGGGGAAACTATTGTTTCATAAACAAATACTCATTAACATGCACGAAGGCCACGTAAGCCCCATCACAGTTTGCTTTTCCACTATTATTGGAGCTATGTGTAGCTACTCACATGGGTAAAGCGGTTTTCAGTATACTCTAATCAGACCGATGTGAAGTACACCAGTGGAATTGTCTGAGCGTTAATATGCCTGTAGATACAAACATATTTCTTTATTTAGTGTGGATATGACTTAGTCTTAAATTTTTAATGGTAAAGATTGATCTAATTTCCCCATATTTACATGGTCATTCGGGCGAAGGTGCTGCCCTCCCAGTACTCTAAAGGGTGAGAGGAAAGCCTTTATAGGAAATTATAAACTCCTCATTTTTTCCCCTCCACTAAATACAGCAGGATAATGGTTAGCACCGCTGCTTCCTCCTTCAACCCTGGATGGGCTCAGAATACAAAGGAAGCTAGAAAGTGAATGGCAGGACAGAGGCCGTTGCTCACAAGGTCTTTCCATAACTTTATTTATTTAAACTGTTTGTGGTGTTCACGGGTTTTTCCCCCAGTGAATGGCGACTTGACTTGACAGAGGTATATGGGAGGCTGTTTGTTCTCTCGTTGGCTACTTGTATTTGCTTTCCGGAAGGTTATTGTTTTCAAGGAAGAAACTTAAGCACCAGGATTAGGACAGTTAAACCCTTTGTTGGCTTGGAAAATGTAATCTCTCCTGGTTTGTGTGCATCCTCCCTCCGGGCCTGTATCTTTTCTACAGATCACGTGCGTTGGTTATCTAGCAGACGTTCATCCTTCAAAGTATCCAGCATTTTGTTCATTTTCATTTTTTCAGACCTTGTCATTGTACACAAGGACATAAACACTTAAAACCCCTTTTAGTACTGGAGGTTGCCTTTTCCTGGAGCATTGCATCTGGTTCCCCAGTTACTAGTAGGGCAGATCCCAGTGGTGGCTGTAGCCCTCTCAGCCTACCTACCCTCCACACTTCCGCCACCTCTGCCCCCAACCTCCCTGCTCTAGAGGCCTCCCTTTCTCTCTCTCTCTTTATATATATATATATATGTGTATATATATATATATGAGACAGGATCTCATTCTGTTGGCCATGCTAGAGTGCAGTGGCATGGTCATGGCTCACTGTAACCTTGACCTCCTGGGTTCAAACAATCCTGCCTCAGCCTACAGACGCGTGCCACCATGCTTGGCTAATTTTTTTTTTTTTTTTTAGAGACAGGGTCTTGCTATGTTGCCCAGGCTGGTCTCAAACTCCTGGCCTCAAGTGATCCTCCCGCCTCAGCCTTTCAAAGTGCTGGGATTACAGGCATTGAGCCAACACACCTAGCCTCTTTTTTTGTTGGTGGGAGCTAACAAAGTACTGTCATTTGCTGCATGTTGCAGGAAGATGACAGGCCAAGGGGTTCCCGGAAGGATATCTATAACGTGCCTGAGCTCTCTTATCTTTAAAATTGTCATTTAAGTTGTCTCTTCTGTCTTGGGAATAGCCGGAACTTTAGAGTTAAGAATGTTGTTCAAAAGAAAGATGTTTATTTTTAGAGGCAGAAAATAGTTTGAGCCCATTGGCCATAACTGCTTTTTTAAGAAACAAAAACTAGTGTACTTTTTAAATGGGTAATCTCAAAGGGAATATAAAAATCTTGCTAAAAGAATTAGCAATGTATAAACTTTTGGAAAACAAGCTTCATTTTTATTATGGCTTTTTATGTTTGTTTAGCCAAAGTTATTATTATCGTAATTATTCTGAAGTTTTCCTTTTCCTTGCATTTCTTGCCTTATAACTTGATTTAATGACATAGAAAATAAAAAATGTCAACAGGAAAAATATTTAAAGAAATTTTGTTGTTGGTACATAGGGTGTGGTGTTATCACTAGGAGACAAGCAGAGTTCTCAGAGATGGTGTCATCCAAATTAATTTTTATCTTCTTCACGATCACACGGATTAAAAAAGCCTTTTCAAGTCTTTGATTTCTAAAGAAGCTCTATTTAATTTTTGGGGGGTATTTTTCACTTGATGAGCCCCAGTTTCTTGTAATAATGTAGCACGTAACGTAGATAAAAATCAAAGACCAGAGCTAACAGAACGGACTTTCCTTTCCATAGAATCTGTGTGAACAGTTGTGAGTCAGGATGATTCCCCAAACCCTTGACAGATACTAAGGTCTATTTAAAGGTTCACAATAACAATGACAACATTTTAGGGCTTTCTTCCAACCTTATCACTTCCTTCTTCTACTGGGAAGTTGAGCTTGGGGTGGAGGAGGTGCAGTGGTGTTCCCAGACCGGACTAACGCACCCCAGCCATCCCCTGCTTTTGTGGAATCACAAACCTTTATGGGACGTTGCACAATGGGATTGATGAAGTGAAACTAACAGAATAGGAAAAAAAAAAAGAGTGAATTAAGAAACCCTCATCAATAACAGCTAGAGATTGGCGGTTGGTGGGGGGGCGCTCACATCTTAAACAATAACAAAGAAAACTTTTGAAATGCCAGTATTTACAGCAAATTGTTTTTTCTGGGTTTTTTTTTTTTTTTTGGCATGAATCTTTAAGCAGGTGTATTTGAGGGACTAACAGAGTATTGATCAAGGTGATGCTTAGCTGCTGAGGCGGAAGAGCCTGCTGGTACCCTCTCCAGGGCCCCAAAGCTCCCAGACTAGACTTGATGCCAAAACCCCCAGGGCAGAAGGATGTTCTGGCCAAAGAGCCTGTTGTAAGGGGTGCATCTTAGAAGATCCCTCTGACTGACTTTGTTGTACCCTAGGGAGTTGGGTGGGCCAGGATCATTCCAGTGATTCCAGTTTAAAGTAGGATAGACCTGTTTTATGATGACATAGGTATTTGGTGGCTATGGATTGAGTTGGTTGTTTAAAACTTATTTAATTGCAAGAATGGGTACCATCCTACTTCTTCTCTTCTTTTTTTTTTAAGAGGTGGGCTCTTGCTCTGTCGTCCAGGCTGGGGTGCAGGTGGTGTGATCATAGCTTACCGCAGCCTCGCACTCCGAGGCTCAAACCATCCTCTTGCCTCAACTTCCTGAGTAGCCGGGACTACAGGTGTGAGCTACAACTCCCGGATAATTAAAAAAAAATTTTTTTTTTTTTTTGTAGAAACGAGGTTTTGCTATGTCGCCTAGACTGGTCTCGAACTCAGCCTCAAGCCGTCTTCCCGTCTTGGCCTCCCAAAGTGCTGGGATTACAGGCATGAGCCACAGTGCCCAGTGCCATTATATTTCTTAATTTAAAGAAACCCACCCAAAATATGTTCCTTTTAACTTCATTGCTAATCATATTTTATGGGGAAAAAACTAACATAATTCAATGACTTGTTCAAAGCCTCCCACTAAGTCAGTGAAAGAACAAAACGGATCAGAAACCACTGTCTCTGCATGCCCAATCTGTTACTTAGTCCAGCAAACCTGTTATTGAGGATTAACATCCACTCAGAGCCAGAAATAGACCAAGTGAGACCTAAATCAGTTTTGATCATTGGTCTCTAGGGATGAAAGGATGAGGGATACATTAATTTACCAGGCAATTGATTTTCCCTTGGGATAAGAGAAAAACAAAACCAAAATTGTCCATCATCAACAATGACACAGTCACATTCACTAATAAATTATGTTTGGGTCTGGAAATCTTCCAGCCCTATAAATAGATTATGGGAAGCCTTTAGAGAGAGAAAAAAAGGTGCTCCATGACTGTTTTCATATAAAAAAGTAGCAGTCCCATAGAACTTGCAGAAAAAAGTGAGAGGCTTATTACCTAGAATTTTAGTCAAATAGGAACT
>JAQIFY010005532.1:0-10973 GCA_028533085.1 Varecia variegata | reverse complement strand
GACTTTATTCACAGCCCTGAACTTCCGTTTATGAAAAAGATTGCTTTTACATAATTTTTCCTATAACATGTAAGAGGTAGACCACAGCCTGTTTAAGAGCTGTCTTTCTGCAAGATTGCTTTCCTATCGCGGTCAGAAGTTCAGACCACCACCATCCTTCCCACCGCAACCCGCAGCTGCGGCCCCTCAGCACAGTGCAGACCACGTCTCTCCTCGGGCGGGAGCATGCAGGGGCCGCCGCGTGTGCGTGGTCTGACACTGCGGCCACTTCCGCCACAGCCACTGCTGTGAAAAGTAGAACCAGGGTTGCAGTTCTCCAGTCCTAGGATCGGGCTGCGAAGATTTACTCCAGGTCTACAGATTTCATCTATCAGAAGATGTTTTTAGTTGATGTACACTGATTTAATAGTTTTCTTTAAGTTCCGGTTGTTTTAACAAGGAACATAATTCCAAGTGTAAGTGGTACTGAAATCAATAGCATCCATATTATTAGGTTAAAAATGCCAGCACCTGCATTGATGGATTAGTTTATTGAAATCTCTAAATTTACATTTTATATTTTGAGTAATCCCTTAAACCATGGAAAGGGTCACCTGGGAGCAAAGCTGTTTGCACCAGTTTTGTGTACAGCTGTGATTCAGCGCTGCAACATAAAAGAGAGAAGCCACCCTGAAAACTGAGTTGAATGCTCTAGAAAGCCTCGGTGAAAGCCAGTTAACCACAATCCTGCCTGTTCAGACGTAGGCAGGACAAAGTAAAACGCGGGGGAGGACCACAAAAACACAGATTCCACACTGGTCTTCGTGTGTTCTCTCCTCAGTGTTTGAAACTAAGACTAGCAATCGTAGTGAAGTTTTATGGGAATAATTTATCTAAGGATGACACAGAAGCCGGCCCCTCAGCTCCATGAAAAGGCCCTTACCCGACATCAAAGACGAACAGCATCCTTTGACGAGTGATGGAGGCGAGACCAGCTGCAAATGTTTACGCAGCGCTGCATCTGTGCCGGTCACCCAAGTGCCTCCTCATGTTTACTTGCTTACTCAGTGACAACCCCATGCGGTGGGCGCGCCCTCCCCCAGGTGCTTCCTGTGCCTCCTCTTTGTCACAAAGAGGAAGAGTCCGGTGAGTAAGGCCTCCTCGTAGGCCTCGAGGCAGCGGTGGGTGGGTCTCCCTGCTGGGCTCCGCCTCCAGTCAGGCCTGGACCCACGTCCCAGCCCACCTTTTATGTCCTGGACAACCTTGGGCAGGCCGTCTACCCTCTGGGAAAGCCGCTGCCTCGGCAGTGAATCCCACAGACTGCAGTGAGGGTGAAGGAGGTTCAACGAGAACGCACACTTTGGTGCCAACTCCGACGCACGGACGTGCTAAGCAAGAGACACGTCCTCTGCCTGGTCCTTGGTTCAGGCCCATGATGAGCAGAGCCAAGCGAGCATCAGCTTGTCGGGCTGCACCAGCACCGCTGTCTCAGCCTCCCCGATTATTCCTGAGAACAGTGTTTGCACCTGCAGCGGAACCTCACCTGGGTCCTGCCCCTGTGCCCAGCCTCCTTCAGTCCGTCCCTGGGGCTCGACTCCAGGTGCAAGTGACAGGCCCCAGAGAGGAAGGCGAGACGCAGTGATGGAGGCATCTGCATCCTCCCATCCTGCTCTGCCAGCTGCCACCGACTGCCCCACACACACTGCCCCTGGGCTGCGCTGCACTACGGGCCCTGGGGTTGCCACTGCAAACCTCCTCCGAGCCGCTGCCGCTCTGCAGGAGCCAGAGGAACGCATCTTCCACCGCAGCCAGCTCCCTGCGATGCCCTCCACTGGGCGCTGCTCTGCCCCGGGGCACTGGCCCTCCTTCACCCAGGGCCCTTCCCTCCCTCCCCAGTCCTGGCACCCAGGCGGGGAGCAGGCCGGGAAGCGGCAGGCCCAGCTCGACCTCTCCTGCCCCATGAGTTCCAACCCCGCAGCTCAGCCAGGCCTGCTCCACCACACGCTTCTCCCATGGCCATTTCTTTAACCAGGGTTGGGGGGGCCATGGACTCTCCCCTTCTAACCGAGCCTGCTCCAGGGGCCCCCAGACCATCAGAGGGGTGTGCCCATCTCTGAAACCCAGCTGTGTCTAGGATTCAGGTGTTCCCAGAGGATTGAGCAAACGGACGGCTGAGTCTGTGTTTCGTATCTGTGCCATGGCCTGGGATGCCCCAGTGACTGACCCCAGGGGGCCGCCTCGCCCTGGGCACAGGGGTGTTGCCCGGCCTCCCACCAGCCCAGCAGCCTCACCCCTAGCCAGCAAAAGCAACCTGGCACATAAATTCACTTGAACTCTGAATATATTGATGCACTTTTTATACCGATAAAAAGGAAACCGACATTTGCTTGACATCAAACTGCTCCCTGGGCTGTGACCCCTCCATGTTCTCATTAAAACAGAGAAAAAGTGGATTCATCAGCATTAGCTAAAGCGAAAATGGCATGTGTCACCTTAAGGGATGGGTTTTCTAAAATCACCGTTATAAATCCGCTCCAGCACCCCGTCACAACAGAAATTAACACCCTCCCCCCAAAATCTTCATACCTTCATCCTATGAAAATCTAATGATTTGCTGACTGGCGTGTTTAGGTTTCTAATATTTTTTCCCAGACTGGAATATCAAAAACACCCACCTATAAAAATATCCAATCAACACAATTCACATATAAAAACACTTTTTCTGGTAAATACTGGGAGGGGGGATGTCCGTGACCTTGAGCCCAAGGAGGCAGCGTGGGGCAGCCATTAATTCCAGAACATTTTTCTTTCCACACCGTCCACCTTACGCAGCAAACACTCCTTTCAACCTGAGGTTTTGTACTCCACAGTTGCGAAGCACCTTCGTTATTATCCGCATCTACAGGCAAGACAACAAACCTCAGGGCAGTGACACACTCACCCTCGCCCACACAGGGGACCTGGAACCCAGTCCCCTGGCTCTTGCCTCCTGCCTTCGTCCTGCTGCCTCAAGGTCACACCTCTTGGGCCGAACAGCCCCAGCCAGTGCGGGGTCCACAAGGGACTCTCCCAGTCCTTGCGGGGAGGAGAAACAGGGTGGGCTGCAGGTGAGTGGCACCGGGGACCTGGCACCATCTCCCTGCTTGTCCGGCCGACAGCAGCTTCTACCCAGGGAACGCTGCAAGGGAACGTGCGGATTCTGCCCTGCCCACGCGGGTTCGAGCTGCTCCAGGAGAACACGGCTCTGCCCATCTCACCCACGACTTGAACTCCCTGTGGGCAGGAAGGACGAAAGGGTTGCCTGTTCCCAGTCGGGGAAAGCACCCGCTCTGACGTATTAGCAAGCAAGCCCTTTTGTTGGGGGAGCTCTGTCCCCTACTCCATGAAGGCCACGGGCATGGCTTCGCAATGTGGCTCCCTGAGTGTGGCAGCACTCAAGGGACATAGCCGGTGCCACGCCAGACGCCATGCCTTCCGGGGTGGACGGGGGCTCCCCTCAGCCTCTGGGACAAGACCAGGAAAGCTGCATGCCCAGTGCATGTTCCTCGCGCTGCCTGTGTGGTCACCTCTGGCCTCTGTTCACCCCCCATGGCCATGTCTAAGAGCCACCTGCATGGCCACCACTCCTGGACACTCTTCCTCTTCCTGGGCTGCCTCCATCTCGTCTCTCATGCTCTGTCACTGGCCACCTGCTCGGGGGCGCTGTCTCCTACACAGTCCTCTCAGGGAGCCCAGGCACCGTGCCCACCTCCCCCCACAGACCCCATGCTCACCAGGGACAGCACCCCGTCCTTGCCTTCATGGCGGGGGGCGGGGGGGGGGCCTCCTTATGCACTTTGTAGTCCACCTGCAATCATGGTTTGGCTCACACTGACTAATGTAAAAATTTCAAGTTTCAGCAACTTGAAAATAAGAGAAATTAGATTTCTCTTCTTTGCTCAAAGGTGTCCTCTGGGTTTGGTGGCCCTGCCCCGCTTCTTAGCAGCCCTGCAAGAAGGCTGAAGATTTCTTTTATAGATATCACCTGCCAGGGTGCACCTTTCTTGAGGAGAAAGGAGAAAGAAATTCTAAGGAAAAAGAAGTCTTCGTTATGAAAGCTAAAACAGCTCCAGGGATTAGGCACCCGGGAATATTTATATCTGTTTCATGAAAAAGAAAAACAACACAAAATAATGAAAAAAAGGCAAATAGAAGACAGCAATCCAAGTGACAAGATGAAAAATATGCGGAAAAATTCAGAAATTCGGCGAGCTGTCCCAAAAGTCCCTATTGTCACACTGTGAGCACTGGCAGTGTGTGCAGGAACAAGAGTCCAGACGCGCTCAGCAAATCCTGACATGTTCCCTTTAGGAGGCAGCTCCCAAATATCATTTAAATTCATTACATTATAGTATTTAATCACAAATAATTCTGTCCAGCCACCCCAAATTAAAATTCTGTGTTGAAACTTGATTCGAAAATAAATTATTTCCAGATCTTCAAATGTAATTGTGTTTATTTCAAATTCCTATAGATCAGAAAGAGAGAAAAAAATAGAAACAACAAATACTTTTAAAAGAAATGAAAGATTAAAACCACAGTTTCTATGGGATGGTACGGAGACTGTCCGTCAGTGCTAGAGGGTCTTTCGCTAATTGAACCGGGTTAGTGTTACGTGGAAATGCCAAGTGCAAATACCAGAATGCTCTGAAAAGCGCACTGCTGGAAAACGGGGATTTTATACTCAACACTGCAGAACAGATACCTGGCGGGAGCCAGTTGGCGCAGCCTTCATCTGAGGGGGAATCTCAGCAAAATGAAATGAGTAAGTTCGTGGAAATTCTTGGGCAAACCCTGCCAGTGCGAGTCCATGCAGTTCTCTGCTGGGTTTGTGTCAGCGGCTAGTGCCAGGCTGCTGGCCTGTCCCACCTTTGTCCCTCTGTGCCGGGGAGGCAGCACCTGCTGCGCAGGGGCCCCCTGCTGGCAGGGACGTCCCCTCCTGCGATGGCTGTGCCCACACTGCAGCCACAGCCACAGTCACTGGACGTGGCTGACGGGCCACTCTGCACACGTGCTTGGCCCTCAGACGAGGGACAGAACCCTCCGTCCTTTCCAGCCTTTTGTCCAGAGCAAACGTGAAACAGCCCCGCAGGCTCCGGCAAGGCAAGCGCTTCCTTTTCACTATTTGCGCTTCATTCCTGCCACCTGGTGCATATCTAAACACACCCAAAGTGCGGTCGCTGTCTAGTTAGTCATCTCGCTCATTCCCTCGTGTTTAACCTTGAAACCTGCCTGCGAACGCCCGACATCAGTGCCTGCAGACGGTCGCAGGGCTGCAGCGCCGGCTCCTGGCAGGGTGTGCTTTGATGGGCTCGGGGCAGAGCCAGCTGGCTGCGTGACGCCGTTGCCCGGGGAACAGCCACTGAAGTGTGCGCTCAAAGTCTGCACCAGGCCGGGTGCCGCTCGCTGTGCTCGGCTGAAGCGTGGAGCTGCAGGAGCTGCGTCCCAGCTGGTGCCATTAGTGCTCCAGCTACAGGGCGAGGAGCAGTTCCAGAAGGCTCCTCTTCCCACTGACACACCGGCTGACCTGGCTGCCTTATTAATGAACATAACATCCCTCACCCACCCAAATAAAACGCTCAAGTGTGAGGAAATAGCTGTCTCAAGGATGTGCTCTTACGTTTAAACAATGCCTGTGGACTAGAATGAGAGCAGTGGCCCCGCACACACGGAATGATCCGCCCTTTTACTTAAGCACTTTAAATGCCTCCCACCCCAGTTCAGTCCTCCCCCGGCCTCACAGTCCTAGCCGGGAGAATACATAAAATGTACAAGCCCTCGCCGCTCTGAAGAGTCAGCAGGAGGCCAGCTGCCCTGGTCTGCAGCTCCCAGGGCTGTGTCCTGTCTTGGCGACAGGCCCTCCAGAGGCAGGGGTCCCCTCCGCCCGCACCCTAAGGCTCGCCTCCTTCCCCACCAGGGAAGCACAATGCACCGGCCAGGACGGCCAGGTGACACTGCGCTAACAATGACACAAATGCACCTGAGTGGCTCAGCACAGCCAGGGCCATCTCCCACCTGGCGGCCCTACCCTGCCGGCACCCAGCCTGCTCCTGTCTCCTCGCTCTGCGGCCCACCTGAGTGCAGTGCAGAAGAAAGAGGGCTCGGGAGGACCTTGTGCCCTAAAGGAAAGTGTCACCTTGGCTTCCCCCACCACAAGGACGCTCAGAGGAGAACCAGACACCAGCTAATTAAAGCGAGCCACAGGTTAAAGAGGAGAAAGAAAAAGGAAACCCCCCAGGGGACGTGTGACAGACGTGCAGAGGCCCCGGCCAGGAAGCACAGCGGGCCCCACAGGTGGAGGAGGCCGACCCATCGGTGCGCAGAAGCTGCGCATCACGGAGACCTGGCCCAGAGGCTGGGCCACCCGACCAGCGTCCAGACCACGCACAGTAGCGTGAAAAAGGGAAGTGCAGTAATGTTGACTCAATTTCCGTTATGTGACTGCACTTTGCATCCCTCAACCCCACTAACCTCGCTCCAGGAGGCAGGCATTACTTCCAGCCTGTCGATGAGAAATCAGGTGCGGAGAGGTGCACTTTCTCAGGACACGGAGCAGCTAACCTGGAGCAGGATTCGAACTCAGGCCTTTCCAACTCCAGAGTCTGTTTCTCCATCTTGCTGTTCGGCCTTTCGGCTGACGCAGGGAAGAGCACAGTGGGGAGGGACCAGCAGTGGCAGAGTCAGAAAGGAAGACGTGGCGGTTGGGGTGGCAAGGGGGTAGCAGAGGGCAGCAGGGAGGGTCCCGCGATGCCCCACGGAGGGAACACGGGCATCAAAGCCACACAGAACACCAAAGACCCAGTAATTCTCCCCGAGAAACCTGTCCAAAACAAAGAAGTCAAACAACAAAAGACGTGTATGTGTGGATTTTCAGAATAGCTTTGTTCAAAAGAGCAAAATATTGAAAATAAATATCCCTCAAGGGAGAACTGGCTAAACACATAGGGACACGTCACAGCACCACTGAGAAGGGCCTGTGAGGGACTGTCTCCCTCCGTGACAGGGCAAGCCGGACAGGTGCCCCGGCCCCTGAGCCCACACCCTCCGCATCCAGCATGCCCCTCCTCACACGCGCCATAGACCCTGCCCAGGAGAGGGAGCAGCTGGCCTTCGCCGCACCCTTGAAGTCTGGTT
Source organism: Varecia variegata (assembly GCA_028533085.1). Lineage (NCBI taxonomy): Eukaryota > Metazoa > Chordata > Mammalia > Primates > Lemuridae > Varecia > Varecia variegata. The sequence continues at coordinate 3,821 of JAQIFY010005532.1, read as the reverse complement.
TCGGGTCACACTGAGGGCCAGAAACCGGAGCCCAGGCCCCTGACACAGACAACAGCTGCGGTGGGCAGGGAGCAATGGTGCCCACCACCCACCAGGCTGCGGTGCACAAACACCGTCCCTGGCCTCCACTCAAGTCGAGACTCGGGGCCCGTTCAATGCCCGACGTTGGGGATTGAGTGCTTCCCACTTCAAATCACAAGTCTGCTTGTTTTCTTTCAGAACTGCTCCAAAGGAGCTTGCAAATGAGAGCAGTTTGCTTCTAGGTTCCAAAAGGTTCCACAGAGGCAAGGTCTGGGCTGTGCCTCGGGCCTGACACCACCAGAGCTCCTACCCACGAGGACTAGAAGTCGGCCAACTCCCTCTGTGCTCACGCCCGGGAAACACACCGCCCGTGCACAGGCCAAGCCGCCACGCTGGGGGCCATGTGCAGGTGCTGCAGCCTCAGCTGCCAAACGCAGGCGTGAACCAGGCTTCCTACGACCCCAGCTTCGTCCAGCCAAGCCCCAGCCATGTGGACGGAGACACAGGAACGCCTGGTTCCCGACCCTCTGTCCTCGCGACCATCATAACAGGCTGTCGTTCCAGTAAGAGAAAGCAAGCCGACCTCATTTACAAGCCAAGGGTAATTTTATAACTGCTGTCACTACATGTACCTGTGTATGATGTACATATGTGCGCTACTTATATTTAACATGTTTTACTATGAAACGCCTTCCGTTAATCTCCAGTTGTCAGATGACAGATTTCAGAAAGCCCCAGGAGAGGACACACAGGAGCAGGACAGAGGACACCCAGGAGGTGGCGGCCAGCCTGCCGGGCATGAAGACCTAGGGCTGAGAGACATGCTGGTGTCCTCGACAGGACAGACCGGGTGCCAAGCTTGCAGCCTGAGTCCCGGGACGTCGACCATCTTTGCCTTGGTGGCTTTGGGCGCATTTTCCTGAGCGTATGAAACAGGCGGTGTGCGGGGGACAGGGAGCGTCCTGGGGTCCAGTGTGTATCACAGAGCACCTAAGACGGTGCCTGGCGGAGCACAGCACCGACACCCGCTGAGGAACGCAGCCAACGGTGCCCCGGGCACCGCGCAGTCCATGCTCCCAGCAGCCCCAGGGGGCCACGTCACTGCTGTCACACGCTGACGAGGAAACAACAGCTCAGAGTCGGAGCGGCCTGTGCAGAGCACACCAGCAGTGAGGAATGACCAGCCTGGCCTGACCCCAAAGCATGACCCGCCCCAGGAGCGGAGTCTGCGGAGGGCAGGGGCTGCGTGGAGGGTGAGCTCCCTGACAGCAGGGGTCTCCCCGACTCCTATTTTCCCAACATCGAGGGTATTTGCTGAACAAGTGCAGGAACGAATGCCAACATCTGTGTTTTCCTAAGAGGAAAAGAAAACAAAGAGGGCCCAACCGCAGGGACGGGGCTGGGAGGCGGGCAGGGCTGAACTCTACTTGCCCCAACTCTGCTCTAGCCTCCGGCTCCTTCCCACACGGGCCGATGGTCTCTGCCTAGCCTCCCACTTGCCTTTCCCCGGAGCCACTCCTGCAAACTGCAGCTGCCGTGGTCATGCAGGGGCTGTGCCGACCGCCCAGGGGCCCCTCCCCTCCCAGCCAGCCCGCCTGTGGGATGCGGGTGAGGGAACCGAGGCTCCTGGTCCTGCCCGGGCGACGTCACGCCTCCAGGGAGAGCAGCAGCCTCCATGACCTTGCAACGCGGCTTGTGATTCAGCCCTCCAGGTTCCTCGCTGGAAAACGAAGCATGTTGTTATATTCTTCAGCCACGGCTACTTCTGCTAACTAGGAACACGGGTCCTCTGAAAGCACATCACTGTCACACCTCCAGACCAGAAAGTAATTCAAACGCTGGATCTGAAGCACATTTTGGGAGTCCTCAGCAGTTTTAAGAAATTTTTATTAACACTATCCAAGTCCTTCGAGAGTCACCGTGGGGCAGACAAAGAGATGACTGTGAAATGCCACGTGTTACAGCTGAAAATAGGTCTTCCATCATTCAGCCTGCCGGGGTGTTGGGAAGTCCTTGCGCTTCTCTGACTGGCAGCACCAGTAAGCAGCGGTTACTAACGATGTAGGAGCACTAGCAATTACAAAAGGACTTCCGCTTGCACGGCTAGGGCATTGCTGCGGTCCTTGAACAAGTGCGGGCAGGAATCCGTTGCTAAGCAACAGCCTGCCCTCCCCCATGGCGGGCACCCCCCTCCCGTGGGCGCCCTGGTGTCGCTGCCGGACCTGTCAGCCTGTGTCAGAGGGTGGCAGCCACTTGACTCGAGTCCAAATGTGCAGATCCCAGGAGTCAAGACCGACCTTTCACTGTCTCTGAGAAAGACTTCCGCCCAGAAAGCACAGCCAGATGCCGCGGCACCGCCAAGGCGCACACGGTAACTCTGGCCAATAGCCGCGTCATAGCCAAAAGCCAAAATGCAGGGACACGTGCTCACTAAAGTCGGGGTGGGGGCCTTTTAAAGGAGATTCCGATCAATCCGCTGTTCCTGCCCCGGACGAGGCACCAAGGCAGGGGAGGCTCTGGACGCACCCTCGGGCTGCCGCGTGCTGTGGCCCCACCTGGCGCCCCCTCCAGTGGCCGCTCCCGCAGCCCTGGCCCCACGCAGGTGGCCTGGTGGCACAGGACTGCGAGAGAGCACTGCCCTGCCCCACGTGGAGGGCACCAAACGCATCCTCCAAGGGCCTTCACATCCATTATCTTGTATGAGTAAAACGCAGTCTTCAGATCCGTGATTTTCACACACTGCTCAGCCTTTTAGAGTTTTAACTGCCCGTTTTGCTTTCTTCCAGGCAACAGACTGCTCTGTTAATATTTCCCACTGGCTTCAGGGGAGGGGAGACTCGGGGGTGCCGTGCTTGTGCTAACTGGCAAAGCTCTGCTGCTTCCCGACCTCTCGGGGTTCACGTTTTCTGTCTCTTCCTCTCGATCACGCCCCTGTCATTCTCTTCTGTCTGCGTTAGCTTCCGCATTGTAGCTTTAAAACAAAGAATGCCAACCCCAGGGTGCGCTTCCTCTCCGTGCAGACAGAGGATGGGCACGTGGCCCAGAGACATGGGTATGTTCTTATGTCTCTAGCACCTCCACAGCCAACAGGAGGAACACGTGTGTCTGAGAGAAGAGGGCAGGTACGGCTGGCACCCTCCGTCCTCACCACGCTGAACCCCAGGAACCATCGAACCCCAAGCTGGGATTTTTTTGTCATTAGGACACACATCAATGCAAAATGGGATACTGTCCTATGTGAATGGTACACAGTTCATTATACACCTGAACGCCTTCTGTGTACCAGGCCCTGCCAGGTACTGAATACTGACAACTCAGAACCTGCCTGCTGTCCAGAGGGATCTAGGAGAGATGGCCAGTTGCTAAACACATTACGATGCAGATCAAAATTATATCATAAAAAATATGTCACATTTTAAAAGACAGTTTTATCTGCATACAATGCATACCTCCTAAAACAATGGTTTTAAAAGTAACCAGAATTAAGTTTGCATCCATTCATCTTTGGCAGGGAGCATATGTAAAACGTATGTGGGCTGACACCACGCGGAACCACAGATAGAGAACTCATGCCGGCACGTTCCACACATTCTCTCGTTTAATCCCTACGTCAGATCTGCAAGTTACTGTCTTTTTACATGATAGTGATGCTATCATTTCACGAAGAGCAAAACCAAAATTCCTAAATATCAACTATACTGCCATTTTCCCGATTTTCCTGGAGAAATACAACTGGACGTTAGGTAAAGGTCAGTTGGTGACAGTCACGTGTCCACAGCCGATGCCCACAGCTGGCAAGC